>JAUUDW010627358.1:0-19008 GCA_032361385.1 Panulirus guttatus
GTGTGTGTGTGTGTGTGTGTGTGTGTGTGTGTGTGTGCGTGTGTGTGTGTGTGTGTCTGTGTGTGAATGTGTGCGTATGCAAACACAAACTAAATGCCATCGGAAGACTAACTGGCACGATATTTGGACAGGAAAAAAAAACCTTAACTTCCTCTATAAACAATTCATCCGCTCCACTCTAAGCTACTCCTCACCTGCCTGGTCGTCCACTCTCTAAAATGCAAATATAACAAGGCAGCAAACCATACAAAACAGTGTACTCAAAACAATCACTGGCTGCCTAACGACCACAAACACTCAACACCTTTACAGTGAAACAAAGATCTTAACAATACAATCGCAGCTAAACATGCTCCGCACTTAATTCTATGCAACAGAACTAGGCCCCTCCTAACCAAACCACACCATAACTAACCATCAAACCTCAGCAGAAATAAAAGAAATATTACCCTTATTTTGCACTTCTGCAACCTCGGATCACAGACCCCCCCCTCCCCCCAAACAAACACACACACACACACACACACACACACACACACGCACAAAACTCCGAACAAGAATAACACTGACAAAACTCATACACACTGAAAGAACCCGTCATGCACAAAGCAACCGCCCTCCTAACTCAGTCTTAAGCTGCACCCCATCTGACGTACACCAATCAGAAGCAACGCTCCTGAGACAAACACGAGTCACGCTTTATCGTCAACGCTCTGGATGTCATCCTACTCTAAACGATACAAACTCCGTTTCAACACATATCAAGAACCTTTGTGCCGACGATGCAACTACCACCACAAAGACAGCGAGCGCTTATTACTCAATTCCCCTGCACTCACAGTATCACTTCCCTTTATGACCTATTGTGCCGATCAGCGGACGTGGACAACTTCCTGAGTGAGGCAGATGTCTCATGAAGAAAGAAGAGGCAGGGAGTAAGTTGATTTTTTTATGTTGAAGGCTCCAGTCACGGACAAAAAGTCCACATCAAGGACGGGCCCTAATTGAAATATGGAGAGAGAATTAGGAAACAAGAAAAAAAAAAAAGGAAAGATACTGACGAACTTTTCAGAAAGTGAAAGACGTCTCTTGAAAAGAGCCAGGTCATAGTTATTGGGAAAGACATGAAAAGGTAGAGAGTTCCAAAGCTTCGACGTGTAAGGAAAGAAGCACTTATCAAAACGTCACATTCTTGAGTTGCCGATGGCCACACAATAATCATGTGACGCAGCAGCTTGCCGAGTATTCCGTGGTCTAGCAAGTGGTGGGGGCACACAAGCAGCCAGCTCTCGGGAACAAAAGCCAAAGTAATACCACGTACACTCGATGAATTTATACCTCTGAAACTAAAAGACTTACTTTTGTCCTCCTTACTTTTATACAGTGGTAATACTTAGGCACTCTACCAGTTTTGGGGCATCTTACCATGATCCGAACATATTTCCTAACTAGCCTCTCAACATCTGAGTCTGTGTTTTTCTTAGGAAATTCAACTCCAACCCTAGGTACTCCAATCATCAATCCTTTTTCAGCGCACAATCATCAATCCTTTTTCAGCGCACAACTCAATAACCCGTTCACCATTTCCATTCACATCACTGAATACCACAAGCCCCCTAGTGACACCCTCAATTGCTTCATTACCTACTTTTGCATCAATTCACCCATCACAAATACCCAATCTCTTGCATCAAAACTACTGACACACTCAGCTCCTCCCAAAACACTTGCCTCTTTCTTTTCAGTCCTCTCATAGCTAGGTGCATAAGCATTAAAAATCATCCACCTCTTGTAATCCACTTTCATTTTTACCCACATCAGTCTTAACACTCTCAAAAATTCCCACAACTCTTGCTTCAGCAGAAGTGCTACTCCTTCCTTAGCTCTTTTCCTCACAGTAACCCCTGACTTTACTCTTGGTAACAGGGAAGAAAGAATACTACCCTCATAATCCTTATATGATGTAGAAGGCTACTAAAAGGGGCAGGAATAGGGGACCAAAAATCCTCCTCCTCTTGTATTTTGATAAATAAAAGTTGGAAAAGAAAAAGGAGTCATGGGAGGAGTGCTCCTCCTCCTTAAAAAGCTCAAGCTGGGTGTCTGAAAGTAACCAAATTGAGAAAGGAGAGATAGACAGTACATTTTAGGAGAGGAGCCTGAATGCTCTGGCACTCAGTGAAAAGTTGATAGAATGGTTTGGGAATATCCCAGAGTTAAAGTCTGGAATTAGTGTGGGGGTGAGAAAAAAGAAGATGGCACTTCTGCTAAAGGAGAAGCTGAAGGGATGTATGAAATAATGTAAAAAATGAGCCCCCAACTGCTGAGGATGAAAATGATAGTGGAATATTAGGGGTGGGTGATTGTTAGCAATTATGAAACTTAGTATTGGTGGGTGATTCGAGTGCAAAACTGTGTGAAGTAGCAGCTGAGGGTGTAACTGGAGGGCATGGGGTACCCATAAAGAGCAAAACAATTCTCTGAATATCTCTGAATAAGTGCCAACCACTTGTTGTCATAACTTATCTATAATGTGAAATGTGCAGTATTTCTATATATATTCATACTGTTTACCATCAACATAGCCTGTGTGTGAAATAGGAGTACAAAGTTAAGAAAAACTCAACAGAAATAAATAAATACCACCTTCATGTCCTTATCTCTTACCAGGAACTGTCTGAGATGTCATCCAGAACCTCTGCCACCTCTTACATAGTAGTGGAACAGGCCAACACAAAGATAATAACATACGTTTCTGTATATTTACTTCATTATGAAAGTTAATCTATCATGTCATGAAAGACTGTTAAAATTTCTTCCTTTTTGCACACTCTGATGAAAGTTTCTGTCCAAACCTGCCTTTTAACAGTTATGGGTGAGTGAAAAGCAACAGCAATGGGAAAATTCAATAGGGCTTATCTGGAGCTCTTCGTTAGAGATACCAATCACTTATTCATATTATATTAAATTCTTTAATTTTCCTTTTGTAAATGACAAAAATCTCATACCTATTCCAGATTATCTTTCTTGAACTGACCCTTTACTGAAACATACCGCAACTTAAAATGTACTTAAGCTCTTCCTATTTTAATTCTTAAACAAACCAATCTTTTTCTCTTCATGTAAGTTCACCATTTCCTGAGTGAGCAAGGTAGTATCCAGAACAGATGACTGAGCCTTCAAGAATAAATTGTTGTCTGGGTCTCTCCTCTGTTCCTTCTTTTGTATAGTAATACAAGAGGGGAGGATTCCCAGCCACCCCACTCCTGCCATTCATAGATGCCTTCAATAATGCAAGGGAAGCATGGGCAGTATCAGAGTTAAACCGAATCAATCTTATAACAGTAATTTCACTAAAAAAAGAAAAAGAAGAAAAAAGAAGAACAAACCTTAGCTGTAGGTGCTTCTTGGAAAACTTTGAACATGGCTATCTCAGCAGCAACTGTCTTGCCAGAGCCAGTTGGAGCCCCAAGTAAAACATTGTTGTCTGTATGATAAAGGCAGTGAAACAGCTGAGTTTGGATTGGATTGAAATGAGTGAAATTGTACAGCATTTCCAACTCTGGCTTCTTCAGTGCTGTCACTGGCAGTGGTTCTAGATCCAAAAGATCTGCAGAATGAGAAGCATAAAGAGTAAACCTCAATCTTTTATTCAACGATATCTCAACTTACATATTCAAGTGTCTGCATGGTTGAAAGTGTCAATATCATATCAATAAAATAATTATAAAAGTAACTTACAAAGAGCAAAAAATGAAATGCAAAGTTGGGTAGATATAAAGGATTTAATAATCACAAAATGAAGTACTAGTACAGTCATAACTTATGTAATAGCACAACCTGAATCTTCTCGTCTGTAATTAGCCACTTAACTGCGTTATTCCTCAAAAACTACCCTCGCCAATGCATGAAACATGAATAAAAATGTCTTCTGCTTTTCCTTACAGACTATGTTTACATCATATGCCAATGAACAAGACACCTAAACACAGTATATTTCCTCTATGTTGGTGTGGGAGGGTGTAATGTGGATGTTGGAGGGCATTGCCTGTGGCTGTGAGCACTCCTTATCTAAGTAAGCATACGATAATTAAGAATGATTTCACATTACATATACATTCTATATATGCATTTCAAATCTATCTTGTATATCTATTTCATAAATGCATCATTTACATGTTTACAGGCAGAGCTTAATCTACATGACTAAATTTACAGATAATTTCATTTTCATCAAAAACATAAACATGAGTACTATAGATTTTTCTTCTTTTATTCTAAAAATTAACTAAAATGGTGGGGGGGGTGTACATCTGGCAAGATGACATACTTGCATTCTCTAGGACAATCTGTGTGTGAGAGAGAGATTTGTGATATTTTTTAAGCTGTGGCAGTATGCTGCTTGTGATATCTATGTCTAACTGGTGGAAGCTAATATCAGCCGGTATTTCAAATGATAGAGCGAGCTAATCAAAAGACAAATGATGTATGGAGCAATAGCTACACAACGAACCATATGAAGGGTGGAACTATGATTCTCCAATACTTTGTTATCACAAGCACACAGCCCCAAGAACCATATGAAGGGTGTATGTGTAGGATAAGTGAGTGGTAAGTGCTTGGTGTGTCTGTTTTGGTACAGTAGTTGCATCATGGGCACGAATGGTCTTGGGATATGCTGAAATAATGTTTGCAGTGTTGTTAGGATGGCTGATGTCCAGAGTATACACGGGAAAGTGTGGCTTGTGTTTGTCTGGGGAATGTGGCTTCTGATTGGTGTATGTCTGGTGGGGTGGAGTTTAAGACTGAGTTGGGAGAATGGTTATTTAGTGCTTGCTGGGTCATTTCAGGGTGTACTGTAAGTGTTTTGTCACACTGATGGGGATGGGGGATCTGTGAGAAAGACAGCTGAAGTGTGAGGCAGGGGAAAGCTTTTTTTTCTTCTTGGGGGTTGGTGGTTAATTCCAGAGTGGTTTAGGTGGGAGAAGTCAAGTGCTGTTGCAAAAGAATTGGGTGCTGAGCATCTTAAGGTGGGACAGTATTGGGAGGATTTTTGTTTCATTGTGAGAGTTTAGTGTTTGTGTCTGCTAAGCAGCCACTGACAGTTCTGAGTGCACCATTCTATTTTGCTTGCAGTTTTGCTATCCTTGCTTTTGAGAGGGTGAAAGACCAGGCAGGTGTGGTGCAATCCTGAGTGGAGCAAAACAATGTTTGTAAAGAATGTTAAGAGATTTTTTTTCTTGTCAAAATCTGGTGCCAGTTAGTGTTCTGGGGTGTGGCACTTTAGTTTGTGTGCTGCTTTTGAGATGATGTAAATGGTGTAGTGAGTGCATGTCATATGTGTCTTGTGATGCCTAGAATGGTTGGTGTTTTGTTCAGTAGGAGCGCTTGTCTATTCAAGGTGACTGGAGGGAGTGAGGTGGATGTGTGTCTGTTTGAGGTTAAAAGAGTGATTGAGGACTTCCATGGAGATGCAAACTTTCTGTTCTTGATGAGCCAATAGAAGAAAAATGGATAGATTTAATACGATGACAGATTAATAAAAATGGTCTTAAAAAAAAAGTAAAGGAAACAAACTATGAGTGGAATGCAAATGGGTACAGTTAATTCTAGAATTGGATACAGAGAAAACAAACAATTCTTTTGTGAACAGTGAATAGAGAAAGGGATTTTACTTATCTATGACTTCATTTCTATTGTATGAAGTGGATAATCATCAAGAATTCTTTGCAACCTTTATGCACAAGCACTACAAAGTATGCTGAGGATACCAATGAATGAGCTTTAAGACTGCATCAACACTACCCAACCCACACATATATAAGAATGGCATTCGCCTTTAAACACTGAGTGACTTGCATAGAGTTGATAATTTTGGAAAAATGCCCTTACATTTCCTGCTTTCCATTACAAATCTAATAAATACATTTAAAAGTAAAGAATACTGAAAAAAAAAAGAACTAAAATACCCTATTTGGCTGTAGCACTGTGCTTTAAGTAAAAGTGTACATCCTCCAGACGGGTGGTTAAGTAATGGTGGAGGGTGTACTCATTCAAATTTCTGTTCCCCATCATAAAATGAAAGCAACACATGTAAAAGAAATGGATACGTACAAACAAATGAGCCATCATACTTTGTATGACTGCAATGTAAATGCTGAAGTATGTGCAGAGATCCCCTGGAAAGGTGTTGGTGGAAGGGTGGAGGAGGTGTGCTCATTTAAGATTTCTGTTTTCCATTATACAATGAAAGAAATACATGTAAAAGTTGAAGATATGTACAGAACAAAGAGTTAGCAGCCCATACATGGCTGATGTGCATTATATGCATATGAAGTATGTGAGTATGCATAGATTCCCAAAAGCATGGTGAAAGAACAGTGAAAGATGATGTGCATTAGCCATTTTCAAAGTATGAAGCAACACTGAATTATCATCCAACTTCCTGTATATGGGAAATGAGTAAGCCATAACAACTGAGAGAAAAGTATCAATATCACTGTAGGTTCAAACATCATATTACCTTCTCAAGGAAAAGAAGATTCCATAAAATCAGAAAAGTATTAAATGCACTATCAGTCTGAGCTTTTATACAGTACATAAGAAAGCAGAGAATTCCAAGGAATCTAATCCTGATATTATGGTAAAATGTTTTGCTGTTTTAGAGCAATGAATCCACATAATAACTACATAATAACTGTATATCAGGCCATGTATAATAAAGCGAACGTATGAAACGTATGAAAACAGTAAGAATCTCAAAGATTTGGAGTGCAAGATCAATTCCTGACACTATGATCCAAAGGGATAATGAGAGTTTAATCTCCAGTGCCATACAGCATACTTTAACCTGCAATTCTTTGGTACTACTAATCAAATGCTGTGCCCTTAATCAAAACAGTTACCTTGGGTCATACTGTGAAATGTAATTGCATGTCTCAACAAAGTCTCCACAGAGATGTTGCATTCTCTGATTGAGTGATGGTTCGATTCACAGGCACATGTGCTTCACTTTATGAGAAAAATAGTGAAAATCACTAAAAGCAATATCACAGTCAAAAGCTGAGGCACTAGAAGCCAAGCTGAGCAAAACAACAAGCAAAACTGTATCATACTAAAAAGCTTCTCATAGCATTACTAGTTGAAAGTACTGTAAAATGGAAATCTACCATAGTGCAAATGCTTTTCTTTTTCAGAAGCACATGACTTCATCAAAATTATCAAGCTTAGATACCACAGCATGATGAGAATGTGTCTTAAGACTGTAATGAATGGTAATGGAGACACAGAACTGTAAATAAACTCTTTCATAAACAAAACACCTAAATCAACAACACTTACCTGTGTGGGGAGGATGACGTTCTGGAAGGATTAAGTTCTTGAAATTCATAATTCCTGTGGATTCACAACCAAGCCACTTGTCACTAATGGCTTTCACAAAATACTGGGTGGGCATTGGTTCAAAGATGGGGATAGTAAATATAAGTTGCTGCTCTTCTTGCCGCACAACCTAGATAGAAGGACAAAAATTATGATTTCATTAACATTTTATATCTTAACTTTATGTTTTGGTGGTATTTCATCTGCTACCCCTCTTTCTTTTAACTAAATCCACAACAGGTATATTTATGGATCTGGAGAAAGTATATGATAGGGCTGACAAAAATTTCTTGTGAAAGGTCTTACAAATATACGGCGGGGAGGAAAGGTACTAAAAGCAGCGACAAATTCTTATCAAGAGTCAAAGGCATGTATGTGAATAGGAAGGGAGGAGAGTGAGAGGTTTAATGTGAAGGCTGGTCTGCAGTAAAGGTGTGTGACATCACCATGGCTGTGTAATGTATCTATGGATGGGGTGATAATGGAAGTAAGTACAAGGGTCTTAAAGAGAAGGGCAAATATGCTGTATGTACGTAAGAGGGTGTAGGATGTGAGTCAATTGTTATTTGATGATGACACAGCACTGGTGGCAGTTTTGCAAGAGAAACTGCAGAAGCTGGCGACTGAGTATGGCAGACTGTGTGAAAGAAGGAAGTTGAAAAATGTACATAAAAGTAAGGTTATTAGGTTTAGCAGGGAAGACAGACAGGATAATTGGGGTGTGAGTCTGAATGGAGAAAATTTGGAATGGGTTAACTGTTTCTGATACCTGGAAGTGGAAATGGCAGCAAATGGAAACATGAAAGCCATTGTTGTGGAGGGTGGTGTCAATTACCTCTTGCATGAAGGTGCATCAGGAGACAGTGCTGAATGCAATGCTGATGTGTAATGCCACTATTACTGTGCAAATAGGGGGCTGTAGTTGGATGAAACTATCTAGGAGTATGGTGGTGGTGTGGTTGAGTCTAAAGTCATGTTGTGTTGGTGGAAGTGAGATGTTTTGTCTCATTCTGCTGCGGATCAGTTTTTTAAAGCTTGGATATCAAAGACTGAAGTGGTGTACAGTGATAGGATGAGCAGTTGGATGATCTGGAGGATTTTAGGACTGTATTATGTTAGCAAGATTAGAGATGTCATGGATTTTGTTGTATAACCAAGAGTGGTTCAAGATATTTCTAAGTGCCTGTGCTGCAACTGGGGCAAAGTGTTGTATGTGAAAGTTTACTTAGTTGTCCAAGTCCTTTGCAGGAGAGTTCTTAGGTTCTAATTGCACTGCTTGCATTAGTGGGTGTGAAGGGTGGGTGGGCAGTTGTTTATGGATGTATTTTCAGTAGGCTTTCCATGATTTTCCACTGTAGAGTGATGTTGCTTTGTGGCTGGCTTCTGAGTAGTGTTTCATGAGTACATGTATAGGTTCTTTGGGAGAAGGGATGTCACTAGAATGAGTACATGTGCATCTCCTTTAACATACAAAAGAGTTGTTTGCTGTGGGTATTGTGGCTTACTGCATTGACGAAGGAGTGCCAACTTGCAATCTGCCTTTCGGTGATTATGTTAGTTAAGTAAAATCATCAGCTTCTTATAATGGTATAAATAAGAAATGCGCAAAGATTATGGGGAAACTGTGGGCTTTAATATCTAATTATTCTATAACTTACTTGTTTTTTGGTAAGGGTGAACTGTTCATGGTGATACATGTGGTTGTTGTCAGGATCCTCCACCCAGATCCAATATGTTTCCTGACTTCCATGAACTTTGTCATTCCATCTGTACAAAAGCATATTCATCTTGCACATTCTCTTACTGATCATAGTTACAGAAATGTTGAGAAAAAAATGAATGTTAACATCATTGAAGACAAACATGAAAACATAGATAAGTGCAGTAAACAAAAGTGAAAAGAGAATGTAAAGTTTTAAGCTAGCATTCTTAAAAGGTTACTTAATATGGTTTGCAACATTCAGTGGAGTATTCTACCCTACCTTTCATGGCAACGTTCTGTTTCCTAAAATTATGATGGAAGCACAATGCAGATAATAAAATATGTATAAAAAACATGAAAGAAGGAGGGCTAAGTGTTCCAGATATATATAAGTAAGAAAAGGCACTATTAGATGAGCCTAAAAGCTTTCAAGTATATGAAAGCAAGCTTCAGGAATTAACCAAACGTCGAATTAGATCAAACATTGCAGAAATAGTAAAACTGGACATTAATCGACCTATTTGTCCATATCTCTGGTGCCTGTTCCCACCTGGAACTCCCCCAAGAAGGTGGCCACAACAACATAGTTTTCATAACTACTGAACTCCAGTTCACTAGTTATAGAGATGTTATAGATGTTCATCCAGACTGACAATGGCATCTTGACTCAATAAAGACCACATTCATGAAAGGAGAGTATAACATAGAGAAAACATTGATCTATTTAGGTATACTTGAATGGAATGTTCATATTTTAGTAGTGAATGAACAAAAGTAATATGATAAGACAACTGAGACAAAAGGAGCAACCCATCTAAAGGTTACTTTCAGAATGGAATATAAGAGCCTGGCAGTGTTCGGGTTAACAAAGAAACATGCTTCTCGTGGAGTAGTAATGTGTGTATCAAAACAGACAACTATAGGGAAAAAAATGTACCACAGAGAGATATCAGGGATGATGACAACCATAAAACTAACACAAGGATACAAAGAATGTCAAACAGTGCAACAGGATGTCTGATAATAATATATACAAATGCAGATGGATTGGAAATTACTGGCAAAGATCTGGGGATTACAAACTGCTTATTAGATATCAAAACAGTTAATAATGGAGCTACTGAAACAACTAACCATACAGAAAGAATTGCATCTTATCTCTCCAACTGGATATACAGTAGTAAGAGAGGGTGTAGAGAAGATAAGGAAGGGGTTTACCCCTTTAGGTGAGAGCAATCTAAAGTTTCAAGAACTGTATGTAGAAATACTCCCACAGCTCATTAAGAGACCAAAGAAAGCTGCTTTCAGAGGTTTAAATAATACTTTTTCCTCATCCTCTTCATAGTTAATAGAGCATTCTAGCTTCACAAAGTGAGGATATTGATGTAACCCGCACTTTTTGTGAAGGATCTATTCAAACGGTCATTACATTAACACAACGAGCAATTTAAGTACCATCTTCAACAGTCCTGCATATTTACAAGTATTCAGAACACAAGCATACACCAGACTGCATTTTTTCTTCACTATTCTCTTTCAGCCTTCTCCTCCTCAAAATAAGCATTCCATTTTCTTGTGCATGATAAGTAAAATTTGAATCATGCTATTTTATCATGTGTATGCAACTACTGTAATTTGATGCTGTACATACTGCTCAGTATTCAAAACTGAAATAAAAGTTCTGGTTCTGGCTAATTATATCCTTAAACTTGCAGCTGGAACTGAAACTCTGAATAAAGTAAAGTTCCAACTGGAAGTAACCAGCTGGAACCAAGTTCTGATGCACCCCTACTGGATGTAGCTAGTAACCAAATCTTTGAAGAAAAATTATGCATATATTCTTGTGCTATGAATGTGTGAAGCTCATACTCGATATAAATGGAACAAATGTTTTCAGTGAGGAACAGCATCTATCTCAACATGGATAACAATGACTTTGTTTTTTGAATAACACCTGTACTCACGTGAATTCTGGAATAATGTTGAGCTTAACCCTGAGTACTGTTCTGGTTATTGGTTGGATGATGGCTTCTAATGAGAGCAAAGGAAACTGCCAAGCTGCTGCCTTAACCTCTTTACCCATCCTCTCATGACGAAGCAGCTTACCTAAAAAGTACACAAGTAGAAAAGTCATAACTTGTAACATTCATTATATGTTAGATTTCCTTACGAAATATTTTGTTTTAAAGCTCATCAGTGATATTTATGCTCCAGCCACCTATCATTATCTTTAACTTCATCCCTAATTACATAGAGTGGATCAAAAACACACAGCCTTTCACTTTGATACAAAACACACACAGGAGAAAGAATACTGTCCACTTATCTCGTGTGCCACAGAAGGTGACTAAGACGGGGAGGAGGAGCAAGGGGCTGGAAATCCACACCTCACAAACTAATCCATGGTTTACCTTGACAGCTCCATATGCTCAGGTCCAGATCACTAACATTATGTCATTCCCAATATATCACAACACTCCAATTATTTCTATCTACTGCACTTTTCATTCTCTCCTGAGTGTTAAGACACCAAAGCCTACCATCGGTCCATCTTCTTCTTGGTCTTCCAATATAATCTCAAGCATGGACAACAAAGTAAAGGAAAGTATAGTCATGTGTACTAGAAGAAAAAATTAAGCCCTTAATGCCTCCAAATGGAAATTCACATGAGCTGGGTGACAACTCTTGACAAATATTTATGCACTGAGTTTCATACCTCAGCCTGGGTGGTGGCTGAGGTGGAAGCACAAAATAATTTCTTCCCACAGTCAGTCATTCTCCAGCCATGCCAACAAAAGCAAATATGAGGGAGTTTTCTACATAGGAAATTCAGCAGCTCTTAGCTAAATTTAGATGACAAGATAGGAGATGATTTGGTGTCATTTGACAATAATGATCTGTCTCTGGATTGTTTGGAGAATGATTTTATGGGCACTGACTTTTCAGTATCAAAAGTTGACCAAGATGAAGCAGGAAAAGTTTTTTTAGCAAAAATGTAGGCAGTGTTGCCTGAATGCACCAGACATTAGTACAGTGCATTGAACTGGTGGAGAATATAAATTTACAAACTTTTATAGTTTTGCTGTTACGAGAAAACTATCAAAGAATAACACTGATTGTGGAAAGAAAAGATTTTCTTATAAAAGATAAAACAATAATTCAGAAACTAATATTTGGGTGGAAGTACTATTAGCATTAAAACTTGCAGTGGCAACTTGCTTGACACTCAGGCCTTACTCTTCCATTTTTCAGTGCACTGTGTTCAAACATCCACAAGGCCTCCATATGTTATTACTGAAGATTAGAATACACAAAATACTTCCAAGTTATTTTTTTTCATTGTAATATGGATATCTCTGAAACTGTAATATTACAACACTTTATAAACCAACATGAAAAATGTGCATTTGGAGGGATGTAAAGGATAATTTAGTGGGTTGATAAGAGTCAAACATAATCAGCAAATGGGCAGAAGAGAACCTGATGGAACTTAAAAGGAGAGAAATAAGGGTAAATAAGTAATGAAATAATTACCAAGATCACGATCTCTCCATACAACAGCCTTCCTGAGAAAGTTATTAAGAGTAAAAAAAATCAAAGATTTAGGAGTTACCATAGAAAAGCTTGAATTCAAGGAGCATAATGAGAAGATAGCCTCATCAAGTAAAAAAATGACTGGTATGACAATGGGAACTTTCACGATGCTAGACAGAAACCTAATGGTGAAAATGTTTAATATTTACATGACAAACAAAATGGAATACTGCTGCATTGTATGGTTACCAGTCAAACAAGTGGACAAAAACATGTCATCCCTTTGAACGTGCATTTCGTTTCTAGGGCTGGTTCCCTAGAATTGTCACAATCTTTCATTTTATATCTCTGATGCCCATTCCCTCAAGGAACTCTCATCAAGGGAGTGGCCACAGAAAAAGTCTTACTTATCCCTGTCCTTACATGCCTCCCTAGCATACATCATTCTACACATTCTTGCTTATTTTGGCTGTATCTATGGACCTGAAGTGAGTACAAATAACATAATTAGTTTCCAAAGAAGGTTGTCATTCTGAGTAAAAATTAAACCCAAGATTTTTCAGACTTCAAATAAACAAGTTTTAAAAGATGATCAAGATTTTCTTATTTCACATTAATGTGATCTTTTCAAGCATAGCAATGTAAAGGTACCATACCTATTTCTTTGTGGTCCATATCCCTGATTTTCTCAATGGTGAGACGTTTATCATCAATCTTTTCTATAATCTCATGAGTCAAACGAGCAAACTGCTTCATAGGACTCTCAAAATGCCACATCTGATGCTCTAACATCTTGGCCATGGTTAGAAGCCGACCAGCCATCAATGGCCAATTTCTATGGAGGACGATCTCAAAAAGAGCACGAGTGATTCGTACAGAGTTCTGGAAGAGATATTCAGGTGCTAATGGTTTCAGTATATTTGCATCTTTATGTCATTCCTGGTATAAACTGCACTGAAAAGAAGCAAATAATATACAAGCACAAAATAAAACAATTATCCCTTATTACATTATAATTTACAAAAAATAAAATACACCACACATATCCTTACTGGAATCTTCAATAGTTTAATTTCTGTTTTCATAAATAATGACAGAAAACAGAAACTCACCTCAGTGATGTAGTTGATATCTGACACAAGAGAGAAGCTTTCAACTCTGATGCGTGAGATGTGTGACTGGAGAAGAATATTGACCTTACCATGGACATTTTCTGCACCTCCCATTGCCACTACTTCACAATGATGGTGAAGGTCATCCAATTCATTCAACTCCTCATCTCGAACCTAAATATTAAGATGTTTACTTTGGTAAGTATAACATTCTACCTCTTAACATTCCTACCACAAGAATCTTTTAGTATTTCAAATAAATCTTGTCTTAACAAATAAGCCTAAAACAAAAGATCAGATAAAGGATCTGCAACAGCACCATGCATGGGGACTCAGCGAACAAAAATTTCTATGAAGTATGAGTTCTTTTAGTTTTCAGGAAGCAAAAAACATTTCTTTACAGGGTTTTCTTTTATATCTACCATGTTATAATCTTTTCATAGCTGGTAAACACAGCCTTTCAGCTAATTCATTCTTAAGGACAAAATCCACAGGAGTGAACATCTTCAAAGAGAGATGAATCCCACTGCTTTTAATCTTCCAATACACAAGTCTCTCTTGGCTACAAAGTAAACTACACTAAAATATTCTACATTCATACTACACTGCTCCTACTGCATGTAACCCAATTTTTCATGAATTCCTTTTCTGAAATGTGAACTGGCCAATGAATAAAATGAGATGGAGCTAAATAACTTTATATTTCATTGGAGAAAGAAATCATAACATGAGATAACCATACCTTAAGCTGAGAAAATTCTGAGCTCTGAGAGATAACTGCTAGGATATCAGCCTCATTCATAAGAGCCTTGAGGTAATCATTGAAAATCTCAATAGTATCATACTTAATGTAGAATTGACTAGCTATTCGGCCCATATCTGTAATACAAAAGAAAAAAAACAAACATTACAAAACCTAGTAATAATAATGTGAGTAAAACATGCATGTGAGTAATAAGAAGAAGGAGGCATTAGTGGTTTGAAATGAAGAAAAAGTGTGTGTAATGTTATTTTTTTGTTGATTACTCTGTTTATGGATGGGGTAATGAGGGAGGTGAATGCAAGGGTTCTGAAGAGGGGGGCAGGTTACAGTGTGCAGGGGGAAAGAGGTGAGTCAGTAGTCATTTGAGGAGGACATGGCTCTGGTGGCAGACTTGACAGAGAAACTCCAGACACTGTTGTCTGAATTTGGGAGTGTGTGAAAGGAAGAAGTTATGCATTAATGTGACAGAAAGTAAGGTAATGAAGTGTAGGCAGGTGGCAAGGCAGGATGAGTTGAGTGTGAGTTTGAATGGAGAAGAACCTGAAGGATGTGGAGTGCTTTATGTGCATGGGAGTGGACATGACAGCAAATGGAACCACGAAAGCTGATGTGAGTCAGAGTGTAGGATAGAGGACAAACATCCTGGGTACATTGAGGAGTGTGTGGAAAGAAAATCATTGTCTGTTTGGGCAAAGACAGTTATGTCTGAAGGCATAGCAGTCCTGACAATGTTGCATGAATGTGAGTTTTGGGTCCTGAATGCAAAAGAATGGAAGAAGGCAGATGTGTTTGAAATGAAAGGTCTGAAGGCCTTCTGTTCTGTGAGGAGGGCTGATGGTTTTATCAGACTCTGCCTACATGAGGTTACGCTGAGTGCTAAGTCACCTTTGGAGAGGCCGTATCACTGTTAGTTGATGAAACAGAGTACAGCCTCATCACAGAACTTCTTGCTTCAAAGGATTCTGGGATAATGATAAAGACAATAAATAAATAAAGGGGCCTGACTGTGTAAGAGTGGTGGGGGAGTATGTGTAGTCTGATTGAGAGAGCTGACCAGAGTATGCTGAAATGGTTTGGACATATGGAAAGGATGAGTGAAGGAAGACTGACAAAAAAGACTGAGGAAGTGGAAAGTAAGAGGGAGGAGAAGAGCAAGAAGGAGAAGGAAGGATTCAGTGAAACAGGCTTTGAGGTTTTCAGAAATGAAAGGCATGGATAACACAGAGCTAGCTGGAGAAATGTAGTACATGGGGGTGATGTGCTGTTATTGGGCTACACCAGGGAATATGAAGAAAACTTGGAATTGGTTTATGGGACCCAGTTGTGGATGGTGGGCTCTGGTCTTGGTACACTATACATAGGTCATCGTTTTAAAGAAGGAAACAATGATCAAGTATAAAAAAAATCATAATAAAAATGACTGATAACAACGATAATAATTTTTCATTTTACACATGTGCTTCTCCCACCTTAATAAAGTAGCATCAAAAACTGATAACCATAGCCTTGTTGGCATACACTGTCTCTTTAGCTGTTAAGTATAATGCATTGAAAACAGAGCCTATCATCAAAAGCCAAGTCCCACACACTATTCCACATCCTGTCTTGGCTGTTTCATACATACAAGTCCAGCCCACTGACAACATGTCTCCTCGTTGTATATCAAATCAATACAAATCATTAAGTGTTACCAGGACCAGGACCGCCTGAAAGAGGTTATACCACGAGTGAAGAGTCACCTTTGGTGAGGCAGTATCACTGGAAGCACTGTCTCATCAAAGAACTCACTCCAAAGGAATCCAATTTCTTTGCTTTTGGAAGAATGAAAAAGAGATTAAAGGATGAGTGAAGGAGGCTCCTGTGTGTCACAGCCTGAATATCTACGAAGGCAAAAGGCATGCACTGTACAAAATGTATTGAATCAATGTGGTATGTGAGGGTTTTCACTATACCAGGGCATATGAAGCAGTTTACATAAACAATGTACTAGTTTGGGGGACATGGCTGTGAATGGTAAGCTCTGGTTTTGAGGCATTATATATGACTCCTAGTTTGTGTAAGTGTGCAAGCAAGGTTACTATTTGTTTGCTCCAGATGCTATCTCACTACTGTTTAGAAAGACAGCTGTGTTTGAAAATCATAAACGAGTAATAACAACCTTTATATATATGGTCAATGGCCAGCAAGTCTGTATTCAGAATTCAATGAGCAAACAGTTTAAAGTTCAAGAAAAATAATTATATGCTTAACATACCCGAGTTCAGTATTAGTACCATGAATGTGAATAAAAGGCTAACCTGTTATGTGAAGATATCCCGTACTTTCATCATATCGCACCATACGAGCCTTATCCAAAGCTCTTGCTGCTTTAGTAAGGAGTTCTCGAAGAAACAATTGGAGAGTAGGGTCCTGCTGAACTTCTTTGTACATTAATCCATAGACCTAAATTAGTAATAACAATGTTAGATACAGCTTAGGAAAAGAGTTTCACAGAAAGGAATAAGCTTTTTCAACTATATGTATTTAACAACCTAAACCACAAATATGAGTACCATCTCTAAAAAAAAAAATCACTGGATTAATAAGACACCTAACATACACCAAGCCTGAAGACTGATGCAATGGAACATAGACCTGGGATCATACAAACATTGGAACAAAAGAAGTTAAGTGAAGCTGTAGAAAGAATAATATGCAGTGTCAGAGTTGGAGCAATTCAGTAAGTTTATGGCCTGGTTGATGAAAGGTTTTGAAAAGTGCAGGGCATGCACGACCAATGTTTGTTAGCTAAAAGGGAGATCTTAAGGAAAGTCAGACACAAAGAGGCTGACAACTCAATGCTGAAGAATCTAGCAGAAAAATGGGTGACACCAAAATCAGAAAGTTTAGTAAAGCTGGAGGCTGATAAATGTACATCAATAATTAATTTTGATGTGAAATGGAATTATCTAGCCAGACGGTACAGTACTTAGGCAAACTAAAAAACTTAAAGGCAAGGTTGGCTTCAGTGTGCAGATTCATCAAATGTAATAGATGAAAGGAAAAGAGGGAGAAAAGCAAAGAATACTTTCAGAGGGCAAAAATTGGAGATGCTATAATGAAGGAAGAGAAAGGAGCAGATGTGCCAGTACTGCTAAGTCAAGAGTTTTGGTTGATAATGTCAGACTGAAAGTAATGTATATAAATGCTGATGGAACAGAAGTTACTGATAAGAACTGGAATTCAAGGACTATAAAAAAGTACACCTGATATTGTTGAGTTATCAAGACAAAGCTTACTAAAGAGATAAGATCTCACCTGTTCTGTCCATGGGAAAGACAAGGCAGGGGACGGGAAGGCTTGTTCCTCTTAATAATCAACAGCCATAAGTTTCAAAAAATAGTTGTAGATGGCCTACTCACTCAACATATAATGGAAAGAGTAACCTTATCTGTTGCAAATACCTATGACGATATTTTGCCAAGATGTTAAGGGTAGTGCGTTGTGGGCACCACTTGATTTTATGCCGATGAATGATAATTCTCTCGATTGTCTTGCCTCATCCCTTCACTAGTCTTTCTTGTTGTATAATGCTATTTTTTCTGCAGCTACTCCTCTGGCATAATTATCTGTTTTAGGTTTATCCAGAATTGTCTACGATCATTAGTCTAGTCTTCTTCTGAATGTTTCTGTAGTTGCTCTATTCACATCTGCTAGATCACCTGGTATTGCATTAAATAATCATTCCAACTTCCTTGCCCAGCATTCTTGTATGCTTTGTCTTACACATTTTTGCTATGTTTCCAGGAATCACTCTTTCTGTACTGATTCTGTATCGTCCTTGTCTGGTTCCTTTATGGTTCAGAACATTGCCTGTTATCCTTCTATTTGTTGCCAGGCATATATCATCATACATCTCCCCCATAAAGTTCTAGTTCTTTTAATGGGTCATCATAAGTTGTATGCTCAATTCCATTCATCTTACTTGTGAAAAGTTTCTCTATTCTATCTTGTTTAATTCACTTTGTTTTACCAGTGACCATACAACACAGAAGCATTTGAGTTTACTTTATGTATATACATAAAACATTTTCATTATTAAGCATCTCTCTCTTCTTACAAATGTTTTCATCATCATTCCACTTATCACTTGGCTTGAGTGCATTATCTTTTCAGTATGCTCCTTGAATTCAAGATTTTCACTGATAATCAATCCCAAATCTCTGACATTTGTAGGAAAGAAGTGAACAGTGGTGCTGATATTATATAATACTATACATAAAAAAAAAATATATATATATTCCAGAATTTACAGGACCAGCCTAAAAACAATAAGAATAACTTGACGAATGGAGAGTGATTTTATGGTCACTGACTTTAGCACCGAATGTTGACAAGATGGGCAGGCACAGTTGTTTCTACCACAAGCAGAAGCAGTGTTGCCAGCACCTGACTGACCCTGAAAACATTGCATCTGTCTGGTGCAGCTGGTAATTTTACAGACTTCTAGAATTTTGCTATCATAAAAAATTATCAATGAA
>JAUUDW010627359.1:0-11426 GCA_032361385.1 Panulirus guttatus
AGATCAAGTCAGGTTTGATTACGTTAGGTTCGGTTATTTTATGACAGCGTCGCTCGCTCATTGCGTTAGCGGTACCAGAAAGGTTAGCGCTTAGCATAAAAGAGATCAAATGCTAAATTTTATATTATCGAGTCAATTCTTAAGTCTTATAAAGCTTAATAAACTTTACAAATTCAGTTCTAGGTAAGATCTCCCCGTGTTAAGGATGGAAATATGCTTCACAGTAAGAATAAAAATAAAACTGCTAATCATGAAGGCAAAATTTCACGAGTTTAGATACAAAAAAAAAAAAACTAATTTCAGTCAAATCATTTTGCTTATATAGTCAATTAAGCGTTTAAAGGCCTTTAAGGTAACATAATAAAATCATTGCCGGAAATCCATCGCGTAACTTGGGCAGCCAGCTAACCCCGCTATACCATCAACACAACGTCAACACTGTTATAAAAAAAAAAGTTCTTTTCATTCACTGGCTCACCAAGTAATTCAGAAGAAAAAATAAGAAAAAGAGCTATTGACATGATGATCATCATCGTGCCATCACAATGTGATGCCGGCGTCTACCTTTTAAAATCTTACATTCTGTCACTTTGATTAGCGGAATTTTATAACTTTCCACCATATTATAGTATGACTTTCTGGGCTAACTTCATGAATTTCCATCAGGGAATGAGCTAGGGAAAACTTAAGACCTTCCACTCTCGAGTTATCAAGTCATGATCGTGTGGCCTAACTTAATAACTTCCCGTGTGACTGCTAAGCAAAAATTACCAAGTTCATTCTAGGATTTTTCAACTTTGCATATTTTTAAAATTTCCTTTTGTTCATTTCCTGTCATATATTTCACTCTTGCAATAACTTTGCAACTTTCCTTTATATCATAGTAAGGCTAAGCTTATATTCAATCAAATTTTTACCCTTATTAAAATAACACAATTTAGCTAATTCCACACGACTGATTTAAAAACTTCCCACATCCCAGACACTTTCACAAAAGCCCATCCTACAGACTAGTCTTTTATAACTACCCACACATGCTAATTTCAAAACTACCCACTTTGTAACTTTCAAGACTCAAACTATAATAAAGTTAACTTTATAACTTCTTATACGTATAGCTATATTAAACTATCCTTTTAAACTATATCTTTAAATCCAATTTAACATTTCCATGTTATATCATCAAATCTCACCTTTTCATGCTAATCTCATTACTTCTTAACCTTAACGTTGAGCTGACCTTTTCACTCACGTTAACGCTGTAACTTTCTTTGATGACCTTTAAACTTTCAACTCTTTTTTTTAACTGTTAACTTTCCCACCGTATCGCATGACAATTTTCTCCGTTAAATTCATAACATCTTATCCTACTCTTTACGAGTAACTTCGTTAATTTTCCTCTTTGGACTAACTTCATCCATAACTTTACGAGCTAACTTTATCATAACTTCCCATCCAAAGTGACAGACTAAATTCAATACTTTTCACTCAGTATAAATGTGTAATTTCCACTATGTTACAGTTTACGTGTCAATCTTCATTGTGTGATTTCTTTTGCTTAGGTTGTGGTCACAACATCTCACATTATCACAACTACATAATTCTCTTAGCAAATTTTTTAGCTTTCGACCATATATATAGACTTTAAGATAGTCCTATATTTCTAGACCCCGTATTTCTTAATACGCTGTTGTTATAACCATCGTTCGTTATTTCCAGACAAAAACTATGTGAGTTTAACGACATCCATTCCCCTCGTCTCATGTTACTAGTACTTCTTCCAGGCATACGGCGACTGGAACCAACCCCACCCCTCACCCCCGCAAGGATTTTATATCATTTTTTGACTCGCAGGAGCACACACACATACACACACACACACAGGAGAGCTGACACGTACCGGAAGTGTTGTACCAACTGTCGGTAAACTCCAGCCCATCTTCCAGGGCGCCACGCGACATCTCAATAGCACGCCCCGAGCGGGAAACGGGAAAATCGGAATGCAAATACACCTCTCGAATCATGGATGGGGGTTCTCCTCTTCCATTCCTTTACCATTCATTCCTTCCTTCCTTCGTGCCTCTCTCTCTCTCTCTCTCTCTCTCTCTCTCTCTCTCTCTCTCTCTCCCTCTCTCTCTCTCTCTCTCTCTCTCTCAGGAGAAGCTGGCAGAATCCAATGAAGAGAAATTTGGACAAAAAAGTCTTGGAAGGTATTATCAGTGTAACATCACCTTCCTATAAAGGTACAACAGGGAAGGAAATTGTACATGAAGATACTGTTAAACACTTGGAATATAGTGTAAGTATAAACTGAGGAGGTTTCAAGCCAAATGAAGAGTGGTATGATACTGAGAATTTTTCTTAAGGAGAGACAAAAAGCTGATGATGAAACTGTTCAATGTATACCATAAGAAGCACAACAGAATATTGCTACACTGTGTAGTCACCAGTTAAAGAGATGGAAAGAATACAGAAGCATATCACAAATAAAACTGAACTGAAGCCCATGAACTATCACCAGAGGCTGTATGACAATGTATTATAGAGTCTGGAAAGAGGTAAGCCTTACGTGGTGATATTTGCTTGGCAATAAATAAGGGGCATACAAACTAATGCCCTAGATCTGAAAGCTTCTCACCAAGGAAAATACAGAATTATCAAATCGGGAGTAGCTAGAAAGAGACGTAAGAGACATGGAAAGAAAATTCACAAATGTCCAGCAAGATATTTGAAATATCTTTCACTGCAGTTCAAGGAGAGATCAAAAGGACATATCGAGTGGCATCAGAAACACTTTAAAGAAAATTAGATCTATGGCTGAAGGAAGTCCCGGATAAATTGATGACTGTAACACTGCAGCTGAGAGAAACGGAATTATTCAACAGGCAAGAAATGAGGTGAGCGCTACGCCCTAGTTGTGCCTATTCAGCAAATAATTGGCTCTGTTTGTATGTCTCTGTCTGTCCCATCATTTAAGTTCCCTCTCTCATGTATTGCTTTGTGCAGTGTGTAATTTTCATTTACTGTATTTCGATTTTATCAACATGCTTTACATTGCCTCATCTTTTGGTACCACTTTCATCACGACATGATACCAGTAGCATAATATCCATTATGCATATGGACGTTTGTAGCACTGAAAACTTACAATAGCGACAAGCGTTATACATTTGTCCCCTTTAGATTTTCTCTGCACTTACAATTTCAGTAATCCACCCTTTGTACCAGGTCTTTCCACATAGTTTCCCTCTCATATTCTCCCTCTGTTCTCTCCCCTTCGCGTCCTTCTGGCCGTTATCTTAACATCCAAATACAACCATATATTCCATTCTCCCTCCGGCATCACCTAACCAACAAAAGTGATGGTAGAGATTCTCACCCACACGCACCACAGTGATTGATTAAAAAGGCCTAATTCATCCTTGGCTTCGAACTAGTGGCCAGGCTCCGCTACTGACACTGGTGTCTGACGCAGAGGAAGGAGGCCGCAGTGCTCACTGTATTGTCAACTGTCTACTCAACTTGTTAACCGTAATGAAGGCGGCGCTGCGGACACAACCTTCGACGGTAGGCAGAAGAAGAGTATGAGGGTTGTATATCTAGTCTGTGTTGCTGTCTGGCTCAGATGGTAACCATTAATGGCGACTACTGGCTCCCTCCCCCAGATTAGTCAGAGCAAGAATAGTTCCCCAATAACCGGTTTCTATGTTAAGCATGGCAACATTATTAATAATACGCAGATGGCAGAGAAGCGTGAAAAAGGGATGGAGGGGAGCGGTCCCCTCACACGGCGCTGTAGGTGAAGCGGACACAAGCGAATCGCACACACACCGCTGGAGGAGTAGGAAAGGTGAACGGTTCCTGTACAGAGCTCAGTAGATAAAATTAGGTAACAAACGATTCCTGCACACAGTGCTGTGGTGAGAGGAGAGAGGTCGAGTGGTCTCCTCACATAACGCTGTGGGGGTGGGGGGACATAAGTGGTTCCCCCCCCCAACACACGCACACACACACACACACACACATGCAGAATCATTGCCGTGTTCACTGCCCCTCTGTACAAAGCAAAACTAAAAGAGAAAAAAATGTTAGGATATTACATTACTATGGTTCTCAGAATGTCTGAGTTGGGGAGACTCTTCCCTTCCAATGACACCACCATCCAATATTACAGCAGCCTCCTCCTTCCCTCTTTTCACTCATGCAAGCTGTCGGAGATGGAAGTTCTTCTCTATCATCATATGGTGTAGGAAGCGCAGCGTAATGTTCCAAGTTTACCGCCTCAAATAGCGTTACTGATTCTGCTGGTTTGGGATTATGAGACTCATAGTCCAGTGGGTAGTATAGTGGCCCAACACGCCGTGATCGTACATTTATCAGGAGGTATAGATAGTCATAAATTAACAGGTTAATTGTATGATAGTTTCATTAATATAACTTAGTGAGCAAAGTGAAATTTCATGACGTAACTCTTATATCCTACACCTATATACCAGGACATGAAAGTTGCCGTAACAAAAATAAGATGCAGCAGAAGTGCGACGCAGTAAGTCGAACGTATATTAATGTTTTCAACAAAGGGCTGAAGGAAGTTATCAAGTTGTGCAGCTGTTCAAACTACCAAGTTAACAATTTCACTGGTCCCCGCTGCCACTTCTGCGTAGTATCCACTGTTGCAGTGGGGGTTAGAGAGATGATTGGCTTAACTGGAGTAGGGGAAGGCACATGATTGGCTGAATAGTGAATGTTGGGTATTTAGATGGAGAGCAGAGGTGACGGAGACAAACCACATCAGAAACTCGGATCACAGGGTCATTATCAGGCTACGCACAGGATGTTACAGTTCCCCTTGTATTTTTTCATTGTTGTGATTACGTGTATGAGTAGCAGGCAGCATGGTTAAGCTTTAGTGAAGTCTTGTAATGCAGCTTATCTGCTGGAAAAGCTTGCCTCCAACAAATCTAGAAAGGTGCTAAGAACATGTCGATCTCTCGTGAGCAGCTAGAGTACAGAGACTTGGTGCACTTCAGTCAACAGAGGTGACCTGGTTTTCAACCGAAGGCACCCCTAAGGAGGACATCGAGTGTGGTGTCCTGTGGACGGCGCATTAATCATAAGAAGATAGGGTGAAGTCTCCAGTGAATGGCTGAAAGCCTCAAATGAATCCCATGACAGACTATCTAATGTCTGAAGGCCGTATGTTGCCGCATCTGAGGACACAGTGTGTGGTTATATCCTCCCTTTAAGACAGTTCAGAGTATGAGACAGTTAAGATTCGAGTCCGCTTAAACTACCAGCCAGCCCAAGTTGATGTGAATCTATGAAACCTGTAAATGTTTTGGTATATATTTTGTATAAATCTGGGGATTAAGTTTTAAGATACCATCATTTCTAATTAATGACTTTAGGTTCGTGTTGATATATTTCAAATAAAAGGGTACCTAACCTAACTTCTTGTTTGATTTTTGTTTAGTTTGATGCTTGTTTACCCCTTTCATAGTGAATGAAACAGGGTAATGGATAATGGTCGCAGGAAATTTAGTCATAAGTATGGCACGGAGTCGTAGCAATGTTTCTCTTGATATAATCATTAGTTGTCTTATTGTTGTTGTAGCTGATAAGGTTAAGGTAGTTTCCAGATAAGTTGCAGATAATATTCTGATTCATTATCTTCTCAGTAGTGCTCAGCCCAATAGACTCACAGCATCACGAGGTGTTGGTAGTTTATCTAATTCTTTTTCCGGATCATATGTTGTACGAACTTCGGTTACGAATCTTACCCGAAGTGAATACTTCTGTATCAGTGGATTAAAGGCATCAACGGAGACTGAAAGCAAGGACCAGAAAATGCAATCTTCTGAATCAGTTTCGACGACGTTTTCTTTAGGAGGAGAAGATATAGTTTCCGAAACTAGTTGAGAATAATCTATTCTTGGTCTTGCTTTCAGTTTTCTGTGCTTATTTAGCTTTACCCAGTTTTGCCATTTTTTGTATTAGTTAAGACAGTTGGGACCTCTGATGATAGCATAGACTATTACTGAAACTGCTAGTTACTTAAAACTCTTACTCTGACACATTTTCATTATAGTTCACGGGCATACCTGTGGTTGTAAATAAACTCAATGAGAGGGTAAGGTGAAGGTTAAACTGGCATTTATTGGTGTAAATGCAGGAGAAAATGTTCCTACTGGTAGCGGGGGTCTTATCATGCTCAAACGGTAAAATTTGTGATTTCCTTCAGATATTAATGAACCGCATAAAACACGTCTCCTCTGTAATGAAAGATCTCGGACACTTTGATTAGAGCAGTTATGAAGTCTTTAGTGAACATAAGAATAATTGAGAGAGAGAGAGAGAGAGAGAGAGAGAGAGAGAGAGAGAGAGAGAGAGCCTTCGTACCTTATAGTACCTAAGATGAAAGAGAAAGAGATAGGAGTTGATAAAGAGATAAATATGACGATACTGACCGTAGTAAGGGGAATATAGTATAACTTTAAGCTTTCGCACAGAGAACACACAGGTTCTGATAATTACAGCATTATCAGTCCACAGTTAGAATTGAGACTGATGGATTCCAGCAGTGCTACATTTCTTTTACGGATTCTCTCTTTTTTTCCATCTTTTTACTGTATAATCAAATGGACACTGCATAACATAGTGTTATTCGCTGCACGTGACTCTATTAGCGAGTAATATACGGTATGGAGTTATCGTCTAGAGAGGCAGAGCATTGTTGAACATACTGAGAACCAAGGAACACTGAGGATGATAGTATGGTAGTTTGATAATCAGTGTAATGCCCCCTTTCATATTGCCTTTGTGTATAAGCAAATGGAGAATGTGTAAAATGTATCATGAGTTCTTGGGGGTAATGTGGTAGTTAAGCATGTAATATTTTGTAAGGATAAACACGATACTTTTTATCATCGTGATCTTTAACTGAGGCCCCTCAACCTATTGCAGCTTGATGAAGATTATACGTCTCAGTCATGGCTCTGAGGGTGGCCCTGGCTCTAAACTCAGTCTCACCAGAACAAGAGCGCAAGTTTACATGTGGCAAGAGGACCCCGAAGTCGTCTCTCCGTGTACAGCAGGTCAATATATGAAAGATTTTCAGGTCAATATATGAAAGATGTTCATCTTTTCTTAAATAAGTTTAAGTTTAACTTTAAATCTTAGGCTGTGAATGTAATATAAACAGAATGAAGTTTTAACTTGCACATTCTGTTTTAACCTTTTTTCTGGAACTAGTTCCCCAGTATAAGACTTTCCAGTTGAAGGAAAAAAGTTTAAGAAAATGTTTTGCGGAAAACAATACTGCCCGTGAAATTCGCCCACCCACAACTCTTTATTTCACGCAAAACACAAGCAACTCCAAGGACCAATATCTAGATATCATATCACTGTACTTAAGCTATTCACTACATAGCTAACATTTCTTTTCCCTTTCTCCTTAGATTTATTGTAGTTATGTTGGAAGACGTGTAGTGAGGTGGAGGACCTGTCTCGGGTGATGTATCGAGGGTTTAAGGAAGCGCCTCCGTAAAAACATATCACGCCCATTTTTATTGCTGTTTTATTGTTGGGGATAACCATTAGTCAGAGCCCGCGGGCAGGCTTGTTGTTCTGGGAGACGCCAAGTTTTTCTCTGAAGTCTGGAAGAAGGTTTTCCATTATATAATAGCAGGTACCTCTCAAAACACAAGTTTTGTGTTTATTTCTTGACAATGCTAGAAAAAAAAATATGCCCCTCACCCCATGGCATGAAATCCAGTCACAAAATTTCTACTGCGAGTCTCATTGTTAAAAATTGCATCTTACATTTGGATACTTAGAATTTTCACTAAAACTGACAGACGAGACCCCTGTGGGCTCTGTGCTCGTTCCTACGGAGCGTTACTACACCCTACCTCCCTGGAAGTCATACCCTCCCTCACCACCACCGCTCCCTCCCTCTCATACTACAGTCTCTCTTACCATCATCACTCCTTCTCCCCTGGCCATCACACCCTCCCTCGCCACACCACTCCCTCCTCCTACCTTACTCCAGTCTATCAGCCATCACACTAGTCTCCCTAAGCTGTTTGTTTGTCGCTTGGCATCCCCCCACCCCTCACCCTCTCTTCCTTGATCTTCATCTCTTTCATGTACACCCACGTCGCCCTCTCAGTATCCCATCCTTCCGTCAATCTCTTTCTAGTCCAAGCCATCTGAGCTGCTGTTGCCTTGCCTTGAGGCTGTACTGGCTATTTGATTCTATTTTCATGTCTTACTCTGTTCTTGATTTGACGACTAATGCTCTATACACATTTGTCAATGATTAATTTCCATAGCAGGATATAAGTGGCTGGTTACTGGGGTGATATAATTTCAGAAGAATATGTTAACGTTGAGCGGGAAGGCTGTCCCGAAAATATGGGGAGTACGAGTATGAAGAAGAAAATTGGCAGGGGTGAGTAATACTGTACCACTGAAAAATGCCATTCTGCCGTTCTCCGACGGAACATAACAAGAGTTTCTCCTTTTTGGGACGTCTATTCAATGTAAGTCAGGGTTCAAAGGCTAATGGCCAGCTGGACCTCCGCAGGAACAAGCCGATGAGGGCCTGGAGAGGATAAATCTGCTAGTATAGTTTACCTAAGCGGTGAATGAGAATAATGCCACGGTAACTATTTTATTGTAACTTCCTTTCTAGTCTTGCGCAGTTTTTACTCCTCTCCATTTTCATCTTAGATACCTAGCTTAGGGTTTCCTCTTTCACGCACTCTCTGCCTTCTACAACAATTTCTAGTGTTAATTAAACATGCACAGTTGATCTGCTATTCTATCGTTCCCCAGTACCTCTTCCAGATCTTGCGTCGTAATGAGATGATCAGCATCATCCTCGACCTCGTCACCTCCGTCAGCAGTGTCCTTCCCATCATTATTTTCTACGTTAAGCTGTCCCTTAGAGAATTCCATTCATCTTTTCTTTATAATTTTTCAGGATACACTGTTGCATGTCCATTACCAACCTGCAAAACTTTATGACTTGGAATTATCCTTCCCAAATACCTTCCCCACACCATATAATCTTCTCTTACTGTCCCTTAGTTCATTTTTCAGGAATTCTCCTGGCCTTCTCCATGTCTCCTCTTTTACTTGTTCAAATTCAACTGCAATACCATCCAATCTTGCCGCCTTGCCGGATTTCATCTTCTGCAAGGCTTTCACCACCTCCTCTCTCTCTACTTAACCACTCTCCTGACTCTTTCACTTCGCACACCCCCCCAAATAATACGCCCTACATCTGCCACTCTGTCATGAAATACATTCAACAATCCTTCAAAATACACACTCCATATCCTCGTCACTCCATCACTACCTGTTATCACTAACCCCCTTGCCCCCTTCACCGATGTTCCCATTTGTTGTCTTGTCTTATGCACATTATTTACCTCCTTCCAAAACATTTTTTTATTCTTCATGAAATTTAATGATACTCTTTCACCCCAGCTCTCATATGCCCTCTTTTTCAACCTTTGCACTTCCTCTTGACCTCCTGCCGATGTCTCATGTACATCTCCCAGTCATTTGCTCTCCTTCCTTGTAAGTATTGTCCAGGCACCTTTCTTTTCTCTTTCACTAACAACTTTACTTCTTCATCCCACCACTCACTACCCTTCCTAATTTGCCCACCTCCCACCTTTCTCATGCCACATGCATCTCTTGCATATGCCATCACTGCTTCCCTAAATACACTCCATTCCTCAAACATTTCCTTTACTTCATTTGCTCTCACCTTTTGCTATTCTACTCTCAGTTTCTTCTGATATTTCTTCACACATTAGCGAGGTAGCACTAGGAAAAGATGAAGAAAGGCCTGGGGTAAGGGAGAAAGAATCTTACTTCTATATTCCTTGCATGTAATAGAAGGAGACTAAAGGGGGCAGGATTAGTGGAATGGAAGTTCCCTCTTCTTGTATTTCCATTCCTAAAGGCTCAAGCTGCAGTATCTAAATGTGTAAGATGTAACTAAGATGAGAAGAGAGGAAAGATAGGTTGTATGTTTGAGGAAAGAAACATTGATGTTCTAGCTCTGAGTGAAACAAAGCTCAAGGTTGAAGGGGAAGAATGGTTTGGAAATGTGTTAGGAGTAAAGTTAGGGGTTGGTGAGAGGACAAGAGCTAAGGAAGGAAAGCACTACTCCTGAAGCAGGAGTTATGGGAGTGTGTGAAAGAGTGTAAGGAAGTAAATTCTAGACTGATGTGGGTAAAATGAAAGTGGAGATGCTTATGCACCTGGCCATGAGAAGAAAGATCATGAGAGACAAGTGTTTCAGGAGCAACTGAGTGAATGTGTCAGCAGTTTTGATGTTAGAGACCGGTTATTAGTGATGGGTGATTTGCATGTGCAGGTGAATAATGTGGCAGTTGAGGGTATAATTGGGGGGAAAGGGTTATCAGTATTATGAATGAAAGTGGTGAACATCTTGTGGAGTTGTGTGCTGAAAAAGGTCTGGTGACTGGGAATACCAGGTTGGAAAGAGGTACATACACAAGTATACATATGTTAGTAGGAGAGGTGGTCAGCAGGCATTATTGGATTTCATATTAATCGATAGGTGTGTAAAAAAGACTTTTGGATGTAAATATGTTGAAAGGGGCAGCTGTTAGGGTGTCTGATCATTATCTCATGGAGGTAAGGATGAAGATTTGTAGAGGTTTTCAGAAAAGAGGGAACTATCAGTGAGAAGAGAGTGGTAAGAGTAAGTGAGCTTGGAAAAGAGACTTGTGTGAAGAAATAACAGGAGAGATTGAGTTCAGAATGGTAAAAGATGAGAGTATATGAAGCAAGGGGAATGGGTGAGGAATGGAAGGTATTTAGGGAAGCAGTGCTGGCATGTGCAATAGAAGAGTGTGGCATGCAGAAGGTTGGAATTGGGCTGGTAAGAGAGGGTAATGAGTGATGCAGTGACAAAGTTAACTTGTTGATGTAAGACATTAGAGAGGTGTAAGGACAGTATATACGGGGAAGAAATGCAAATAATTGGGAGATGTACAAGAGAAAGCAGCAAGAGGTCAAGGGAAAGTGCAGTGGTTGAAGAAGACATATGAGAGTTGGGATGAGCAATTATCAGTAAACTTCAGGGAGAATAAGAAGATGCTTTAGAAAGAAATTGATAGTGTGAGGATAAAAGAAAACAAGTGGGACTATAAGAGAAAGGGACAAGTGGGGAACTGGTAATAGGGAGTGATAAAATGAGGAGGTGAAGTATATGTTTTGAAGGACTGTTGCATGTGTTTGATGATAGTATGGCAGATGTAGAGTGTTTGGTTTAGGGAAGTGTGCAAAATGAGAGTCATGGAAAGAAGTTTGGTGAGGAGAGAAGAGGTGGGGAAAGTCTTGCATAAGATGAAATGTGGCAAGGTGGCTGGATTGGATGG
>JAUUDW010627369.1:0-11426 GCA_032361385.1 Panulirus guttatus
TGCCACTGATTGTAGCGCAGCTTAGAAGCTGGAGGAATCCGTTGGAGAAGGGGTCCTAGGGTCATATGACAATGATGACTGAAAAAAGAATTTGTATATAGTATCTACGTGTGTGTGTGTGTGTGTGCGTGTAAAACATATATGTTTGCATGTTATGAACCAGAACAGAATGTACAGATTAACATCATAAGAAACTCAAAATTCTGAGCGAGTAACAATTAGATATTAAGTGAGAGGATTAATCTCACCTTGAGTGACAGTTAAGGCTTGTCTAAGGTCACAGTGATGCAGTCCGGAGCAAGAGGGCAAAACATGCCAGAGTGAGACGTGGTGAATAACGGAGGCATACGCTTTGTCACGGAGTTGCGGCAGCCAAATTCTTAGGGAGGCTTTATGGCTGGAGATTCCAAGGAATGGACTCAGACAAGCAGATTCCATATATCTTTTTAGCTATGGTCGATTCTAACTGTTGGCGATGCCTTCTCCATTCACCACTACCCGTTCTCCTGGGAGGTAAATCTTTTCATAGAACCGAGAAATCTAGTCAAGACACGGGTCTTGGTCTAGGGCAAGTGACCTGCACTGTATAGACCCACTGTAGTGGTGCCCCTATCTTATTATATAGATCTACTGTGTAAATACTGTATAGATCCACTGTAATAAAACCCATATTTTCTGGTGTAACTCCACTGTAATAGTACTCCTATCTTTCTCCATAGATCCACTGTGATAGTGCCACTGTATTTCTTTATAAATCCTCTATAGCAGTGCCCTTGATACCTGTACAGATCCACTGTAAAAGCCCTCACCGTCCTTCTGTATACACCCACTTTGCTATTCCTCTCATCCTTCTGTACAGCCACAAAATAGGAACAGACATCGTGTCTAGGCCACACTTCCGTTCTGTCTCCCAAAGGTCACGTCAGTCAGGCTAGGGGAAACGAAGACCCGTTTGTACGATGGTGGCGGTGATCACAAAGAAGACCCTGACTCCTATTGACCTCTGTTGACGGTTTTATTATCCCGAAGTGCACTGCTGAGTATAGAGTAAGATCCTGTGGGAGAGGACTTCACTCTGTGCCCTACTGCAGAATTTTATGAATTAGTGCAAGGGGCCAAGCCTGCGGAATTATGCTATGGGTTGGTGATGGGGTCCTGCAGGCTTGGATGCGCATGTTCCTGTGGGCTCTTGCTCTGTCCTGTGGGATGGTGTGGGTTCCTGCGGGCTGGTATAGGGTCCTGTGGGCTGGTGATTGGTCCTGTGGTTTAGTGATGGGTCCTATGAATTGGTGGCGGGTCCTCTGAGCCAATCCTTACCAACCCATAAAGTGTATTTCCAATACACTGTGGTAGCCACTCTCACTTCTTAGCCTTGTGGTTGTGTTTCAAGAATTAATTTCATCTTAAGACTGAGTCAGCGTAGCCTGGCAACCTCTTTCGACCTCTGGTACGCCACACGTCCGCGAGTAATTCTGTCTTACGTCACTGATTAAGTTTAACGAGGATTTCAAATGATGAACCAGAAATACTACCTGTAGCACATGGTACCCGCGTGTTTGTGAAATCCAAAGCTTTTGTAAATCGTCTTTTCGGTTTAGTCTGGAATACCTTCTGAAGGCGATCACGTCTCTTGATGTTACTGGAATCGAGAGGTAAAGGAAAGGCTTTGGGAGTAAATCCAAAGGATTGTCTTTCAGTTGGCAAAACTTTCAATACGAGGTTATTAAGGTTCAGGCGTGGTCTGCTGCTGGAAGACTTGTTACTTCAGAGGTCCAAAGAGGGTAATTTAAGCCTGAATTCACTGAAGCCGAAGAGCAACCAGAGAAAGAGAAAAAGCTTTTCAAAGACAGCGAAAGACAGCTGGAACCAGAGATCTGGGGAGTTACCAGTAGACTATAACCTTCGACATGCGTGAGATTAACAGTAAAGGAACGAATCCGTTCTCAAGTGCACGAACATTCGGAGCGAATCCATCCTCAAGTGCACGAACGCTCTCGAGTCCAAACAGTGATAGAAGGCGAAGACGATACTGAAGCGTTTTTGCAACGGCTTGACCGATAAGACCAATTGCAACTGAGAACAATAAATGGATTATGCTCCACACTTAGATACATAAGCTGAGGTTAAAAACCAAGGACGTTTAAATACTTGCACCTCCTGAACGTTTAAATACGCAACGTTTAAATAATTTCAGCTTCTGATATTTACTGATAATCATGAACATTTAGGAAAGGCTTTACTTCCAGCTTATGCAATGGTCTCTGACAACCTAGTGAAAAAGAATTTCATGAGTGTTTACTTAAAGAGAACGAGTCTTAAGTTCAGTTTCTTGTAAAACTGGAACTATTTAAGTAGATGGATCACCTGAGGCCACAACAGATAGATTCTGAATCTCTCTGACGCTGCAGAGAAGAACAGTTTTTAACGTTGTTGCTCTCATAACTTACGTAGTTTCCTAAGCAAGATAAATTTGAGAAACTCAGAGACATTATCTGAGAGCTGCAGGTTAATTTGGAAATGCTTTTAGTTGTCGGAAGTTTAACAACCGCGGCACCACGTAAGATATCCGCTAAAGGGAAGTAGAGACGAAGTAACTTAATCCTGTTGTGTAATAGGTCAAGACAAAATCCCACGCCACGGTCAGGGCCAAGGGTATAAGTTTTGACCTTTTTGTTTTTTGCCCTAAGAAAACCAAGACCAAAGCCTTTCTAACTCTGCTCTAGATAGTAAGGCCCTTTTTGTTTTCCAGTCTGACCTTAAACTTCAGGAGGGTGTCTTAAACTAGGTATATATTTTTGCTTTATAAACCCACTGAAGTTGTCTGTGATTGAAGCTCAACCATAATCTTGAATACAAAATGTAGCTTTAAAAACAATCGATTTACAAGCGATCTTTGGTAGGAAATCCTACAATGGGTAGATTTTAAGGTAGACGAGGACGCCCTCGTCTCGCCCTCTACAACCGGTTGATATAGATGGAGATATCCTTTTACCCTTCTACAAAGCAAGTGATATACGCCTGCTGTAAATACAGTAGCGACTTTCGAAGGACACTGCTGCCTCCACGGACGACACTGCTGGCTCCACGGACGACACTGCTGGCTCCACGGACGACACTGCTGGCTCCACGGACGATACTGCTGGCTCCACAGACGACACTGCTGCCTCCACGGACGACACTGCTGGCTCCACGGACGACGCTGTTGGCTTCACGGATGATACTGCTGGCTCCACGGATGACACTGATGGCTCCACGGACGACACTGCTGGCTCTACGGACGATAGCTTAGTTCAGCTTACCGATGGACGTAAGAGAAGAGAAGTTTTTCCCACGTGATATGAATAAGATTAAGAAGTTCCACAAGCATTAGATGACGGAAGGGTACACTGTCATTATCGTGACAATACAAATTTCGACGTTATTAGATGATTAACATCTTTGTGGAGGATGATTCTTTTCTTATATTCTTTAACGTCGTTTTATCTAATACGTCAAATGATGCTTCTGTTAACATTTTACTGTGTTTAAGTGATGGTGGAAGGAAGTGTTATATGTGCCTTCGTTCGTGTTAATCACACATCTTCATCTGACTACATCACTTGAGGACATGATTAACCCTGTTACTGGGTAAACCAGTTCGATTGAGATGTAATAATGTCATGGAAATATCTTTGATAAAGGCATAGACAAGGTGATGAGGGTTGGGTAGTTATGAGCCATCTACTTACTGATGAAGTGGAGAAAGTGATAGGATTGGGTGATAAAAAACCATTTACTTATGATGGAGAGAAGAAGGCGAAAAACGCTGGATATTGCTGAACCATCTACTGATGATGGAGAAAAGGAGGAAAAACGGAGGCCTGAACCATCTATATGTGATGAAATAGACAGGGTTGACAGAGATGAACACTACTAAGCCATCTACCTATTACGTACCTGTCTTGTTGGCAAATGAACTTAACCAAAGTGAGAGAGACGCCAACTGATTAATTCATTTTTTCGTTTTTGAACAATTATCTTTTTTTGATGAGCCCCTGACGACCAGCGGAGGATCTCAAGGACATATTGTTGAAGTCACTGATTACCGAGATTACTTTTTACACGCGTTATTAGCAAATCTCTTATCCAACTAAATCAAAGACCCAGGCAACACTTCGTGCTGCAGTACTTAGACGCAAACCAGTTGGTACTCGCTATATACCATCAGCCTCATTTATAAGACTGAATGCGAATGGTGCACTGGGCCTAAGTAGATACAGAGATCTGCTTTGGTAATGCTTGTTCATGGCAGGAATTGAGAGCAAGATTTTGTAGGTTCATGACTTGCTTCGGGAGATCACGACCTCACCGCCTGACTCCTACATAGAAACAAGCCTTTCCCAGCTCACGAGAGAACGCATATTTGGCATTAATCCTTGGACGCAATTGTTCGTCTTCCCTTCGAGGGTGAGAGTGTATGATTTATATCACATGCTTCTGTCACTAATTTATTAGTTTAATTCTTTGGGGGGAACAGTCATCCCTTAAGATCATTCTTCAGTTCTTTGGGGAACGGTCATCCCTTAAAATCACTCTTCAGTTCTTTGGGGAACAATCATCCCTTAAAATCACTCTTTAATTCTCTGGGGAACAATTACCCCTGAAAATCACTCTTTAATTCTTTGGGGACAATCATCCCTTAAAATCACTCTTTAATTCTTTGGGGAAACCGTCATTCCTAAAAATCTCTCTTTAATTCTTTGGAGGAACCGTCATCCCTTAAAATCTCTCTTTAATTCTTTGAGGGACAGTCATTCCTTAAAATCACTCTTTAATTATTTGGGGGACAATCATCCCTCAAAATCACTCTTTAATTTTTGGGGGGAACCGTCATCCCTTAAAATCTCTCTTTTAAGTCTTCTTATTTTTGGTTTTGGGTGACCCGGATGTCATAGGGATCGTCTGGTTGTCTTGCCACATAACGTACGTAACGACAGTCAGTTAATTCTCTGTGTTTAATGGTCCTTAACCACTCAATTGCTCCAGTACAGAAGGTGACATGTCGGCCGCACGTACAGATATGCTTACTCATGCTACCTCTCTCTCTCTCTCTCTGTTTCTTTCTTTCCTAGAGGAAATGCATAAAATGCTGATGGATCATCATGAATCAGTATTTAGCACAGAAAAGCAAAAAGAAACATCGATAGCGAGCAATCTGAGCAGTTTCACAAGAACGTCTCCACCAATGTTGGAGTGACTAGAAGTGATGTAATAACAGCAACAGGTGAAGTAGGAGAAGAGTCAGCCCTAGGACCAGATAGATGGACGGACTTCCACAGAACGATCGAGAAAATGAAGACACAGAGGTCGGTAGCAAAGCCATTGGTAGTGATGATGAGACAGACCGTTAAGATGACGGTAGTGTAGATAAGATACGCCAAGTGGCTTACGTGTGGCACCGAATCCCATAAGGTGATACTGAAACCTTCTGCCGAAGTATGATATAGATTGGTGAGCTTGGTGGCTTCGTATGTGATTAGAGTCTTCCAAAGAGTGATGGCGAGACTCATTGCCAGACACTGCGTCGACTGGAGTTCTGAAATACAAGAAACCGAGAGGTTTCCAACCCTTTCCTCTCCCACCCCCTTGTAGTCACCTTCCGCAACACTCAGGAAAATGCAGGATCACCGACGATCAACGTGGATTCGTAACGAAAGATTCAATCATAATTTCTTTCAGTTGGTGGTGACTTGCATTGCCATATTCTTCGTCCTCTGCAGCAACAGCGTAACTTGGTTTATAGAGTCGAGGGAGGTGACTCGGTGCTGAAGTTTACTATACAAAAGGTTCAAAGACTTTACCACATGGAGTCTTTTTTTTTTTTTTTTTTGTCTCTCAGGGAGGTGCCGGAATCTACAAACAAGCAATTCAGGGCTGTTCTGCCTTGTGCAACTCTCTGCGTAATTTGGCCTGTTCTTAAACCCCATAATGTTAGTGTGTGTGGCCTAGTATTTTTGTGGCTGCTCTGTTGTCGTCTCCAGTGACCTTCCATCATCACGTTACTAAGTTTCTATCTCTCCTTAGTGAACCTGCCTTTATTTCTTAGTCTCTTTCACATCTGTTGTTGAGTTCGGACGCCTCTTTTAGTGACCGAGATCTCTTCTGAGGCGAGCGTTTGGTGGCTCTGTCTCGCTGCTTTGGTCAGGTCATCTGTCGGTATTCGTACCGCTGCGACAAGATCGTAGGACACCTCAGCTTATGCCTTCAGCCGTTGACATATAAGAGACTTCTAATAGTGCAGCGTAGACCCAGTTACGTGGCCCTCAGGTCTCCTCACTCACTTACCCGACCCACGATCGAAGTCTGGACGGAAGGAAGGTAGTTCATGGAAATACTGATGGTGTGTAACAGTTAAAAAAGAAAAGTTTGTAGGATTCTGTGGGCTCGTGAAGAGTCCCGCGGGTTGGTATGAGGTCCCTCTGGCTGGTGAAGAGTCCCGTGGGATGTTGTAGGGTCCTGTGGGCTATTTTAAGGTCCTGCAGGCTGAGCACAGAGTCCTGAGGGCTAGTATGGAATCTCATCACTCAGGGACAACTCCTCTCGATGAGATTTTGGTTACAAAAACACAGTATCGTACAACCCCTTCTTGATCCAGCTGTGTGGTGTTTGATCTTAATTGGGAGTATTTAGGAGATGCTTTTACACAGCGCAAGTAAGATAAGATGGGGGCCACTCGACTGCAAATAAGAGATTATGGAGTAAGTTAATCCTTTACTGCTAATACCTCGCTCGTCTGTAAGAAGGTGTTAAGTAAAGGCTGCTATCCTGATGGTGAAGTTGTGAAGGCTATTCAGTTATCTTTTTCCCTAGGTAGCTAGATGCAGCTAGAGTCTCTGTTGTTTTTGTGCCCGCTGGCACTCAAGAGATGTTGTAAGTCTGCTGACGTCACACGGTCGTGGAGAGTCACGATGAAGCTGATGAGGGAACGTAAACAGAGCCAAAAGCCTTTTGTAAAAAATGTCACTTCTGGTCGGTTGTGAACGTATGATGTATTTGCTCCTATCTACTCTGCAGCTGTCGGGTATGTAACACACCGAAACCAGAGCTTCCTGTCTGGAGCCAAGATTTGAAGACATTTTTGGGGTGTCCTCTGACCGCCTCATATGCTCAGCTTCAGCCTACTGACAGTACGTCGTCCCCTGTGTACCTTAAAACTCCAATTCGTTCTATCCCATTTACATCCCCTCTGCATGTTCAGGCCCTAATCACTCAAAGTATCCTTCAACCCCTATCCTTTCGGCTCCTCATCGGTTTTCCACCTTCTCCTTGTTCCCTCCACTTCCGACACATACGTCCTCTTTGTCAGTCTCTCTTCGCTCATCTTCTCCATAAATCCAAACCATTTCCAGTAACGGTTTTTAAACTCGATGGTACAGTAGTATTTCAAAACGACGGTGCGACTGTTGAGCAGGGGTGGACTTTGGCCAAGACCTTACCTTCGACCTGACCCGCAATGGGCAGGTCAAAGGTCAGGCCGGTATATGCAAAGATTGTACCGCTGTGTTCAGTTGGACTAGGTACCGTTCTGTGATTAACTGTTCAGTGGCTAGAAATATATCTTCTCCTAACTGTACGTTTGTGGGTTCGTTAAGATAAAAAGAAAGAGAGCCTTTTCATTATGCAAAACCGTTAGTATTAAAACAATAGCATTAAGCCTCATTAATCGCAAACATGCTAATTGCACTTGGCCGTTCGGGTGGGGGAGGAGGAGGAGGGGGAGGATGAGGGGAGGTGGGAGGGGGCATCATCTGATGGGAAGTGCGCGCGCAGGCAGACGGACAGGAGAAACCGAGGCGAAGAACAAATCTCGTGTGCAGTCCGTCGCCACTCGAGGCTCGGACGGCCCGTAGGACACACGCACACACCACACACTGGAGCCCTTGGACACGCTGCTCCTTCACTGTGTGACTAACCCACTGTCACGCTGCAGGCAGGGCTGGACTCCTTGATTAGCCCGTGACCTCAACGTTGCGGATGTGAGAGAGAGAGAGGAAGGAAAAGACTGCTACTCAGTCTACAGAAGTTGGTCCACCTCGACTCGTCTCCAACACCCGCCGCTTCGCGCGTCGAGGGAGTGACCCGCAGGTCTCTGGGAAAGAGGGTCTTCGCACACTACAGCGATGGCTGAGTTCATAAAGAATCCGGTAAGTCATTCACTTACGCCTGTGCTACTCACTCTATCGGTTATGGGTCCATACTAACGCACCTTTTCCCTCCTTCACACCTGTTTAGATGCTAAGGTCTTTTTCTTCATGTTTGCTGCTGAAGACACAGCTAAGGGAAAAAGTTATATCACTGGTCCCCTTCGGTGGTGAAAGTAGGTCTTATTTTTAAGATGGATGATCTGTCTCCTTTTCCTATAAGATCTTGTTGCTTTTGGCCGAGTTATGAAGCGGTTGTTATGGGCTACGACTGAGTGATGTGGCAGGGGAGTTGTACTACTACTGTATGTTGGGAAGACAGACAGAAGGAGTAAGTATGAAGCTGGAAGATTGCATGTCATAACACAATGTGCTTTTGGGTCAGTGGCGCCAGGCTGGCGACTGAGGATATATTGACAGTCTTTGTTTTGAAAGCAGTCGTGACCCTTGAACACACTACGTTTTCTCTTAATGAATTCCTGTTCTCGTCTATTCTATAACTGATATATATCTTTCCTTACATCTCTTCTTCTTATTGTCTTTTTTTTTTTCAAGTTTCAGGTTTTTGAATAGACTTAGAAATCTGGATGAGGAGACATTTTGCTAAAGTGTGGTGGGGTGTGGTGAAGGGTACTGTGGTAAACAATAGAATCTTGTAAGTCATAATGAAAATCCCTTTTCCCCTCACAGAGGTTTAAGGAAGGTGTGTGTGTGTGTGTGTGTGTGTGTGTGTGTAAGTGTGTGTCTCAAACACCGGGGTCGAATAGGCTTCAGACACACGACCGAAACCGAGCAATGTTCGAACCAGGTATTAGGTTCAGCTTCGACACTTAACTCAGGGTCGAGGAGGCTTCAAAACCCTTAGCCGTCTCACACTTGACTGAAGCAACGAGACGAGCTACTGAATCGGGCCGACCCCGAGCTTAAAATAACCCCCCAGGTGTCCCGTCTTCAATAGCGGTGACTTGAGTGTCCTGATGAGGTGTTTCCTGCGTCTTGATCTGTCTCAGCTTAGCAACCCTTGGACTTTAAGTACCTTATATTATCAGAAACGTTCAAATTTGAGGAGAACATTGCCCAGCAAATGGTAAAGAGAGAATTCTTTTCTAGTTACGACTGCGTTATTGCAGAAAAGAAAATAAGTGATTTAAACATCTCGATACAGCTTCGTGAACAACTTCTGAAGCTTTCGGCTTAATCATGAAACCGTATCTGTTCGCTTTATTTGCAGCGAAATACATAAGACTGAACATTTAAAGTAGATTTGATGTGACGCCCTGATGTGATAATGTGAGTTTCGTTGATCACTGAGGATGGGAATCTTCTGTAAAGGTTTTATCGACAACAGTTCCGCCATGTGCTCCATTCAGACCTTCCAATCCAACCTGTTCCGAAGCTTCTGAGCAATCATAATCCTGAGAACCAAAGCATTGCTAATCTAATTTATTCTCTAGCACACTGACCATAAGCATGTATCAGTGCGAACCAAGTGGAGCCGCTTCGAAACACGGTGAAACCGGCTCGAAACCCAGCTGAATCGCTACGAAACCCAGTGGAACCGCTTCGAAACGCAAGACCCAGTATTTCGGATACCAGCTTCGTCTTGTGCTGTTCCTCCTCATTAGGACTCATTGATCTGTTGTTGTTTGAATTCCTCTTTCTTCCTGAGAGCTGCTTCAGTCTCCTACGAACCTCGATGATGTAATCTTTGGTATATCCAGAGAGCCATGCAGGCTACCTCCTAGTCGTTCTCTTTCTAATTTTTCTTTTCTTCAGTGGGCGAGTTGTGTATTGCAATATTATGTCCTTGAGTATGACGGATTAATCCCCGTCGAGCACGATGACTATAAGTCGTCTTATTCAAAGGGTCAAGTCGTCGGACCCAAGGGATTAAATCGCCGTACTGAAGGGATTTAATCGCCTTACTGAAGGGATTTAATCGCCTTACTAAAGGGTTTTAATCGTCGACTGAGGAGTTTAATCCACAATGAAAGGAAAACACACGAACACATAAACATCTTCCAGTCTTTATAATGTCGATGCAACTCATAGCAAAACACAGCCACTTCGTCACAGACGTACATGCTGCCAGCCCCATTTCTGCTAACGACCACGAAGTGGACGGCGCAAGAAACGAGTACTTAACCAATTGAGGAGGAGGGGGAGGGGGGAACCTTCAGCACGAACCACCTCTGGATGAAACCTTCGTGTGTGTAACGGACCCCTCAGTGATATAGCTCCTGACCAACATAGAGAAAAGTACGTAGTTACTTTATAAGAGTAATGTTTTGATGAATGACCCTTGGCTCGAAGGCTCGGTGTCATGAATAACTCCAGGAGAGACCGTAGGAAGCCTAGGAAAATATCGCTCATAATGCGGACCTAAAACAGTGCCTCTTCCTTACAGAAAATGTTGGTTGGGTGATTGGCCGTGTGGCTGGTTGATTGGTTTGTTGACTGGTTGGTTAGTTGGTTGTTTGACTGGTTGGTTGGTAGTTTGGGCTCTAGATCTACCAGGGTCATTAAGGCCGTCAACGTCAAGCTGTTCTACAAACACCAGCCGAAAAATCTTGAATGCCTCATCAGGTGTTAGTTGTAAGACTAACATATTTATGTGGTCCTCCGTCATGGTGGCTGATATTCGCTCTGTGGGTTTCATAAGGAGGATTAAGCCCCTGTCGAGCTCCGTTGAGATCTCTCCGCACCCTTGTCAATCCCTTCCTGTCGATCCCTTTGCCGAGCTCATGTCTCACCAGCAGCGGCAGACACAACCAGCCAGGAGGAGTCGAGTTGGCCTGTGAAGGCCGGCTGACTACTCGTGAGGTCTCAATGAATAAGATAAAAACTACGTCTTGAGTACATGATGACGGGCTTCACACACACACACAAACACGCACACAGGCAGAGACACGCAGACACGCACACATACACACACACACCAAGCCCCAGATGGCACGGTGCAAAGGAGGCCGATGGAGCGCAATAACCCTCGTGTGAACTCCTGGGATGCGACGGGGATGCGACAGGGGTGCGACACCAGCAGCACAGCGCCACCACCTGGTGGCAGTGAGGGGTACTGTCCGCAGAGCTACTTCAAAAGTGCAGAGATGTTTTTACGAGAATAACAATCACAAATTCTGACGAGAATACAAAAAATAATGTTTAGATTTATTTACACGATTGATAGACAGATATTATGAGTAATACACTGTGTAACAATAACGAGTTTTTTTGGCATAAATTAGG
>JAUUDW010627380.1:0-11426 GCA_032361385.1 Panulirus guttatus
CATTCACGTCCAATGTTGAAGATCTTTTTTTCTACTTTAGTGTCATCGCTGCAGCTTAGAAACTTACTAGCTCTTCTTTCTCCCACTTTGGATAGATTGAGGGATTCCTTCCTCTCTTTATAGCTCATTCCTGTCAGTGCCGTGGCACCATTCCAGTTGTAGTCCTTCTGACTCTTTCAAGCAAATCCGTGTGACTGTTCAAGTGAAGACATCAGACTGTTGCGTCCTATTTGGTTTAGGGCAAATCAATGTCGCGTATATACGAGTATATCTTCCTAGTCATTTCACAGCCCATGAACCTGACTGAAATTCTGACAAATATCAAAATATAGTTTGATTTTCTCACGAATTTTCTTAAGCGCTGCTCTGTAGTGACAAGATCCTAGGTCCTTGTCACGGTGCGACTCCTTTAAATTCATTCAGCTTCTTTCCTCTCGATATAGAACTCTCCAGTTTGGTTAGTTCCTTCCCATCATCATAACATGTCATTTCCCAGGCTAAGATTTCATAAGCCAATTGTCCAGCCACCTTCCCAGGTCTCTTTGTAGCATATTACTGTCCCTGATGCTCGCACTTCCTTCATAGATTCAGCATCAGTAGCTAAGATATTCAGTTATGAGTCTGCTTCGTCTGGTAAATCATTTAAGGAGATCATGAATAGTAACAGCATTGAACCCTGGGAGACTTGACTCGTTACTCGTAGTCCAAACTGAGACGCGGGTTCTTTGTTCCCATCCATTTAAGTAACTGTTACCTCACACTATCATCCTTCCTCTTGGATATTTAGCTTCATCAGTACCTTTCTCGTTGTCCGAGAGTCTATAATCCAACTGCACATTCCCTTTATTCCTGGATGATACTTATTTGTTTATAAGAAATTACACTAGATTCGTTTTCCCACTGATGTATTAAATGCCCGACGAGTACTCCGCTATCTGTGTCCTGATTATATCTTCTCCAGAATGTTGAAGGTTATGCCTGTTAGGGGTACTACTGACCAATGCTTCATGGTTACTTCTGTCAATTTTACTGAACATTGCCACAACCTTGGCTCTCTTCTAAGCCGTTGCAACATTTTCCTTACTGTGGGAGGTTTCAAACATTACCAATGGTTTAACAAGGATTCTGCGCAGTCTCTGAGTAATGGTGAGATGCCATCTAGCTTACAGGCTTTGTGCGGGTCTAGCTCCTTCGTGAACCTCATCACTTCAAGTGGATTGACTTCGATGTTCTCTATGTTGTCTCTTCCTTTCACTGCGAGCGCAGTCTGGAATCTCATATTCCTCTCCTCACATGTGTCATCCTTTGTATCAGCGACTTTCGCTTTATGAACTGGAATAACTGTTTGACTTGCATTTCCTGAAGACTCAGTTCGATTTTGCTCTGCACGGTAAATACATAGCTTACAGACACTCATACGGTTTGTAATACCTGTAAAACTCTCACTTTCTTTGCCTGGATCAGCTTGTCCTGCAGCTGTTAACAGAGTCAGCTCAAGCGCTGGTGCATCTACGCAGCAGCCTCTTCCCAACCACTGCCATGGGATCCCACACAGGACAATATATCATCTGTCAGCTGAACTAAGTTCTATAATTTTAGTCAAATATATATAAATAAAAAAATGGTTACAAAAACTTGGGTTGTCTACATAAAATTTAGACTCCATACAAAAGAAAACGATTCAGAGTTTACAGTTATATACGTAGCTTGTCACCAACGATCAATCATATCATCATCAACCTTTACATCACCATTCATTATTAGACAATGTTAATTGGATCTTGACCATTGATGATCTCCGGTTTACCTCAGACAATTACTGGGCTCACAAGCACTGACAGTATGCACCTCATAAACACTTAAAATTAACATGATCTGTTATAACCAAAATTATTTCATTTCGTTGACAAAAATCTAGAAAAGGAAAGGTGTACGGGGGATACATGCGATATAGCTAAGTTGTGGACGCTTATGTAGATTTAAGTGCATGTATGATGATAGTGGCTGCACTTATCTACCGCTCATTTTTCGACGGAGTGGTGATGCACCATCCCACAGTCACAGACCAACAGGCGAATGGGATTTTTCGTTTAGGAGCTTTAAGTTCCTAGTGTCTCTAATCGCTGTCAGCGAGGCCTGACAACTGCCCATTTCAAACTAATAGTCGTCGAGAGGCGGGATCAACGCATATCGGGGGAGACTGAGACATAAACGTGATTTCATCCTACTTTTAGAACATGTTAAATGTTTACGTTACTCCTCGAAGTCTTATGAACGGTAGAACAGTGGAAGAAATTCAGTGCTTGTTTACCATATCTCCTCGGTTTTTCTATCCAACTCATTGCATTTTCATAAATGAACACATAGATCATCCATTGTCTATGTGAAAGTCATCTACTTTCAAAACAAAGCCAAGTTTACATCATCTTTACTTCGCAAGATGTTGTATCCTTCGTCTATAAACAGTCACTGGGGAAATTCTCTTGGGAGAAATATAAACCAGCCTCAACCCCAGGCTACGGATAGTTCCAGGTTATATGACAGCTCGCCGTGGTGACCTCGTAACGTGTGCTATCTAACCGGCCCAGGAGCTGCTTGTTTCCTGACTAACGGCTGATTGCTTTTCTTACGTAGTATTATGGGACAGTTTGTCGTTAAGTTCTGGTCAAAGCTACTTCACACTTATACAGCAGGGAGGCTTGTCGGTTACACAGAGCTGAAGGATTTTCTGCATTGCGGAGGGTAAAGGAAAGGAATCAGTGGAAGTCTTTCAGCGCGTCTGACATATTCTTGGGCCTCAGAACAAGTAATAGCGTCCAGTGGAAATCGTTGTCACACAACTCCTGCGCTTCATTCCGCTCCATTTGACAGACTAGCTCCTTCAGCTGCAGGTTCGTTAGTTGACTGGGGTTTGAGTCTATCATCTGCCAGGGTTATTAAGGCCGTCAAACGTCAGCTATTTCCACCAACCGAGAGATCTTTCATACCTTCTTCATGTGCTAAGAGTAATCCTAGGACCACATACACTCTCACTATGTACAGTCTGCCAAAAAAGTATCGGTCACTTTTCTAATCGAAACAATGTAGCACAATGGACGAAACATTCTGCTACTTTATTGTGAAACCTGCGTGATGTTGGTACGCCTAACTTGTGTTTTAAGTTTATGAATGAACGTGCGCCATCCTTCGTATCGTATAATAATGCAGCCAGAATACATCAGCGGCAGTGAAATATATTTACATTTGTATATTTCAGCTGAAAATCCATGAGCAATACTAATATCCAAAACTCAGAGGAAAACTCAGGTTTCTGTTATAATTGCCATAGTAAAAAACGGAAGGTTACGTTTGCGAGTGGTAATTGAGCATTGGAAAAAAAAACAGAAACAATTTTATCTCACTGGAACATCTACTAGTCAGTATGTGGTATGTACACCACCTGCACCAACTGCACTCTTCAGCCTGTTGGCTATAGCTCTTGTACAGCGCGACCGACCACTCCGTCCGTGGCTTGTCCGTGGTGGTGCCGGTGTCAGCGTGCCTCGTGATCCATCGGACTACTGTGTGATGGGAAATGCCAAGGCATTGTGCTGTCTCGTTATTGCTAAGGCCTAAGTCGTGAAGGGCGATGATGCTTCCTCGTGTTGCCTGTGACGTCTCCATGGTGTTTGTAAATCCAATGGGTTGGCTTGACAACTACGACTTGTAGTGTGAATCAGATACTGTTTCGTTTCCATCACGAATCATCATATGATATGCTATGATCACATTTGTTACGTAATCAGCTGAGGCAGTTATACCATAGAAATGCAGGAAATCATGTCTCCGTTATAGCCGTCATTATAAAACACCCATATTTACTTGCAAACAGTTTTGATACTGCATCATGGTAAATAATAATCCTGTCTCACTACCTTATGTAACACGCAGTTGTATACTTCAGCAGGTATAGTACTTGACGTGTGATGAAAAGAGAGAAAGGTGCAACTCACAGTCAGGAATACCACCTCAACCAAAACTGCCTGCTTTGTGGTTCTGTGTTCGTTTCCTGAAACATCATGACCAGGGGGTCCGATACTTTTTTCGGGAGACTTTACATGGTTCAGGTACTCGTCGGTCGACATAGCGTAAACTCACTGAGATCATAACACTATCCAGATGTATGACTGCTGGGCTACGCTGGCTGGTATTTGAACAATAGGAGATTCCTCCTGGAAGGCATGATAAATGCAAAAGAAATCACTCTCACGAGTGAGACCTTTGCCTTTACAGCTGTGATTTTTGAGTGGGAAGTTATTACACAACCCGGGTTGAGGCTCCTTAAAACATCCCCAGCCTGTGATGGGACATGCACTGGTGCATTTAAGGACTTAAGAGGGAAGGCAGTATTTACACTAATAACATCACCATAACGTTAGACAGAGGACGTATTATGCTTTTGAAAATCCAAGCTTTAGGAACAAGTGAATTTTCTTACGTATCTAATTGTACAGGCAGTATTCCTTTCTTCTTCCCTGCACTGCGCTGGATATAGTTTGTCTATGTCGGCACAATGACGTTAAAGAAAGTATTACTCAGCCGAAACTACTGAGCATTTCTGGATGACCCAGTCGTAAGGTCTACTCATCCTATCTAGGTAAAGACACCGACTTATGAACACGTTTTCGATGCATTCATGAATAACAAACAATCATGTAGTCATCACTTGGTAAACAGGAACACTTCGTACTCTGATGTAATCGTAAACTGGACAAATCTTGCGAGAACTACCCTCGTCCTCTCGCTCGTTTGTAACGCAATAATGGTTCTGTGATGCACGCCATTTCCGTCACTGTGATTACATCCCCAAGTTCTCCCAGTGTCGACAACTCAACAGCAAAGTTAAAGACGTGCTTAACAGTATTTTCCCAATTAGTCTCGACATTACATTTATGAAGTAGTCTGTAGTTGCGTGTAGTGCAAGATAAGTGAGGTTTTCTTAGTGGAAGATAAAGGTAAAATGAAGTGGAAATAATAAAAGTAATACACGGAAGAGAAATGTAAAATATCGATGAATAAAAGGTAAGGTGTAATGCCAGAATCTGAGACGCTGTTTCTGAGGCACCAACGTTTATGTCAAGGGAAGAAACAATACAGAAATTTCATTTGTTTGACTATTGTCACTGGAATGTCATGTGAGTCAAGGGAACAGTAAAACTGCTTAACATTAGCATTTGTTAAAAAAAAAGAAACGGTAAGCTAAGATACAAATACGTAAATAATCAAAGAAACATATATAAGAAAATAAACCAGTGAAATAAGAATAAATGAGATCGTATAATGTCAAGTGTCATATTCGCCATTATTTACGATAGGATATGTCAGTTAGTGGGACAGGAAGCGGAGGATAGCCAATAAATATTACATAACTAGTCCAGCAGGGCCGTTAGGGTGAACAAGAGCAACGTCATTAACGACTGCGTAATAGAGAAAGCGGCAAGCCACGTCCAGCAGAGAAGACAGTGTGGGAGCGTCTACAAGAAAATGTCTATAAAGCCATTCTAATGGAGATATGGAGGAGATGGTCTCAGAGGGATGAGAGGATTGGGTCGTTTGGGTGAAGGGGAACGTGAATTGATGGCCATTTACGGCGAGGAACGAGGGTAAAGAGGTTGTTCACGGCGGAGTAATGAGGCCCATAAAGATGCCGATGGTTTCGGAATGATTAGGGTGAAGGAAAAACGAGATTCCTTTAAGATCTCAACAGCCAAGTACTCTGGTAGACAATAGTGTAAGGGCTGTCCTTTTTTTTCCGTATTGAATATCTATTATGATACATAATCAGAGGGTTTACATTGGTCTTGGCTCTGTAGTTGTCGCCACAGACCAAAGGCTCCTTCACTAGCTACATCCTTCTCATTCCTACAATTTTTCCCAGAGATCCTCAATCCATTCCTTAAATCTTATGATTTTTGCGGGCAAGTTGCTATTTTTCCGTTGACATTTTCATTCTGCAGTAAATATGATGATGAACTATGAGATCCTTTAAAGTGTCTTAAAATTAAGTGTTTACGTTCGTCTCCGCCTTTTAGGTAAAATGATTTTACGCCTGTTTGTTGGAAGAGTCGATAGTAGCATTTGTCATGCATTTGAATGTATTGTATCGCCTAAGTAGTCTAAGATGTGCTATTGTCAATGCGAATTCATTATTTGATTAGTCATAAAGCTCCAGACATCTGTATAAAATTATGATACATAAGGTTTCCTGTGGTACGGGTTTGATGGTGTAAGTAGTGAAGGAGCTCATGACTTCATACGTAAATTTTGTATGGAATGCACAGAATCATACACTCATTCTGAAAGCATATTGTATGGAGGACACAAAACATATATGTGCAGGATATTGACATCTACGAGTAGTGACCTTTGTTTCAATAATGCTGCAGAAATAATTTCTACTTTTAGCAACTGTTGTAACAAGTGGGCGAGACAAATGAATATATGATACTTAAACTCCCTATTCTTGTCATAAACTCCCTAATCTAGCATTATTATCATCATAACTAATCCCTAAGGATAAGGGACAGAGAATACTAAATCTGCATCCCCTGAGTGACGTAGTAAGCGACTAAATGGGCCAGGAACGGGTGACCGGACAAGTTTTCCTCTTTGTATTTTAGTTTCTTATATACGGAACTGACGCCGGAGCCAAGGGAGAAGTGCACAGGCTGGGTGTCTGAATGTGTGAGATATAATCAGAATGAGAAGGGAGAACTAAGTCAAACATTTGGAGAAAGAAACTAAGCACAAGGGTAAGGGGGAAGAATGGTTTGGGAATATCCTTACAGGTAAAGTCCAGGGTTAGGTTGAGGGCGAGAGCAAAGGAGAGGGTGATACCAGTGCTGAGGAAGGAGTTGTGGCAGTGAATGAAAAAGTGTACGAAAGTGATATTCCGATAGATGTGGGTGAAAATGAAGGTGCGTTATAAGAAGCAGGGGATTGCACCTGGAAGCAAGGGATGTGAGAAAAAGGCGAGTATTGGAGAAGATAAGTGAATGCGTCACCAGTTTTGATGCGAGGTTTGGAGTATAAATGACAGGCGATTTGAATGCAAGAGTGGGTGATGTGGCAGTTGCTGGTATAACTAGGGAGCATTGGGTGAAATGATTATGGAGCTGTGCCAGGATAAAGGACTGGTGACTGGGAATACATGGACAAAAAAAAAATGGTGTGTGGGGTTTTGAGTCGATGAAACTGTTGGAGTATGTACCAATGTACCAATTGATTGACAGACATGCAAAGAGAGACTTCCGGTTATATATGTGTGTAGAGGAGACACTGGTGGTATGTTTGACCACCTTTTGGGGAAGGTAAGAGTAAAAGTTTCAGATGCTAAAGGAAAGGTGGAAATTATATGGGTGGAAAGAGGGTGGTGAAAATGAATGAGCCTGGAAAAAAAGACTGTGTGAGGAAATGCTGTGAGAGACTGTGTCAAAGATGGGGAACGATGAAAGTACACAGAACGAGGCGAGTGTGCGACAAATGGAAGGTATTTGGGAAATAAGCGCTCATATATTTTGGTGAAGTATGCCCAAGGTGGAGTATGGGCATGTGAGAAAGGGTAGTGAGTGGTGAGATGAGGAAGTACAATTTTTAGTGAACGTGAAAAGAGAGGTGTATGGGCGTTGCCTTCAGGGAAGGAATGCGAGTGACTGGCAAATGTATGAAAGGAAGTGACATACGAGTAAGGTCAGGAGAAAGTGCAAGTGCATGGGAAAGAGTGCAAATGAGAGTCTGAGTGAGATAGAGTATCGACTCACTTCACGGACGTTAAGATGTTTTGATGGGAGGTGAATAAAGTGAGAATAAGAGAACGAATAGGAGCAAAGGAAAAGTGATAACAGGCAAAGAAAACAAAGATGAGATGGAGCAATTTGAGGAGTTTTTTTAATGCGTTAGATGATACTGTGGCAGAGGTGGGGTGCTCGGGACTTGGGGTAGGCGAATCAAGACTATCATGGCGAGTGGTTTGGAGAAAATAGGACGTGTGGTAAAGCAGATGAATATCACAAAAACTGGAGTAACAGTGCTGTTGTTTGGATAGCTAGGATTTCCAAAGTATGTGTGGCTCAAGGTGAAGTACCTGAGCACTGACGGAATGCCCATATACTGCTAATGTATAAAGGCAAGGGGGAACAAGTTTGTTCAATGTACCTGGTAAAGTGTATTTGGAGGGTGGTGACTGAGAGGATGATGGCATGTGCAGAGCATCAGATAGGTGAGGAACAATAAGGCTTCAAGAGAAGATGTGTGAATCAGATTATGTGTTAACAGAAGACTGTATACCAATCTAAACACAATAGTGTTCAACAGCAACAGATTTCGTATTCTGAATTTCACTGGGATTTAGGTACGATATTACATACAGTGCAATTCTGCCTCTTCGACTGGCTCAATCCCTTACAAATGATTCATAACCTTGAAAGCTGTTCCCGCTAATCATATAGTTTTTTCTTCGAGTTTAGAAATGTTTCCGTTTAATCCAATGATATTAATGTGTTAAGCGTGTACCAAGAAACGTAATTCAGCTAAAGTCCATCTAATTTTTTCGTGTGATTTCAGTATAAAATTGGTGGTATGACTAGAAGTTACAACGTATGAGCTAAGGACATCGCATCAGATTTTAAGTCAAAAAAATCGTCTGGAAACAAGTTTGCTCAATGTAGAGCTAAGGAAAGAAACATTGGTTTTCCATAAGTGGTGTATTTCACTTTCTGATACACTAAGGAAAAAAAAGTACCTGATCCCAAAAGTGTATCCGTGTTTCGACGTAAACTATATTTACCTATTTCGTCTTTTAGACAGTAAAACAGACACAAGTTGATTCATAAATTCATCTAAAACATTCTATTAATCAAAAAGGATTACTGGTGGCTTTTCGGCCCCAGGAATTAACACTTGATTTACTGCCCAGTATCAGATATACACGCCCTGGGGAGGATTCTCACTACCAGCTATTAACAGAGTGGAAAAAGTTCTCCGGAATTACTAGAAATCTACATAAACTCATGCAAATCATATTTACAAAAGTAGAAATGATAACGAAACACAGATATTCCAGCCAGATACGCGCCAAACAAGGACACAACGCAATTTACCCGATCACCTTCAGGGCCAACACTCTAGACTGTGGCAATACAGGTAAGCACGAAAACCAGCGCCCTAAGATCGCATCCACTGTCCACAACACCAGAAACTGGAATCAGCTCGCCCTCTTACCACAACCCTCCTGACCCAGACGCCCTCGTGGGCTGAGCTCCTCAAGAGCGGTCTTCAAAAATAACTCATCCAGCACCAGTGCTGGTGTAAGTGACAGAAGGTAGCAGGTCTTAAGCTGCTACTATGCGGGGTTCAAATCCAGTTACAGGATAACAGCTGCATCACTTTAAAATGCTTCTCAGGCTCGCCTCGCAAGTCAGCAGGAGAATGCTACTTGCGTCGGCACTGAGTTAGTCCTGTCTTGAAGCTGCTGCCTAAATTATATCTGTTTTTTCACGCCCTCCTAACTTCCACGTGATCTCTTGATGAAAAAATCACATAATTGGCGCCAGGACATTGGCCAATAAGATACCAGCTCGGCAGTGAAGCAGCCCATTTCCTCCCCTGCAGCTAAATTACCACACTATCACTTGTTCAGTTACAACCCAAGTTAGATTATGAAACGTCAACCTGCTCTTATTACCCAGAGTGGAACTCTATGCTATTTGCGGCGCAGCGACATCCTTCAGCTATAATAAAAGCCAGAAAGTTCTGTTGTAGAGATAATCTCAGAACCAAATGTGTTGTAGTACAGAATTCATATATAATGCACTGATCAGTAATCATTGCTTATATCAAACACTTTTTAAAGAAATTCGAAGACTTATTCTTTAATATGTAAGAGTTCAAAGAAGTCACGACCTTCTCGTACCAATTAAGAATTGAAGAATCTAATCCATTGCGTAATTCAATGTATTAACGTACCTAAACATAACACACACACACACACACACACACACACACACACACACACACACACACACATACGTTTCCAACGGTGCTTATGGTCTCTGGGTCCGGTCTGCGGTCGTATAACGTAAACACCATCGCGACACTGACGCACAACAGCACTCACCTCTGTCGTCTGAAGGGTAACAGATATCCCAACACAAGTGTTTATGAGAAGTTAGAGTCGCTAATTATATACCATGCCAGAGGTAAGCGCAAGCAAGGCAATGGAAAAGCGACTGAAACATTTCAGTAATTACCTAGAGAAGGCAACGCAAACCAGCTACAGCAAAAACTAAACCCTTAAACCTTAAAACATTTTGATGTTCCAAGGAAGTATGATGTATAACCTGCCGACCCTACTGCTATCAAATGTGACCTCCGTGTCTATCAAAATGGAGGAACGAACCATCACCACCAGGTCAGGTCACAGCAATACCAGAGATCTGGCAGATGACCACTGAAAGCTGTACCACGAGTGACCACACGCTCTTCCACCACCGCCTTATACCAAATCCGGGGAGAGGTGTGGTTTCATACGAATTCATATAATTAAGATAGGAAAGACCATTAGAAAAAATGAGTAGAAGAAAGGAAATTCGAAAGAGTCAACTCAGAGGAATGGAGTTTTATTGGAAGAGAAAGAGCCAGGGCTTGACCCAGGTCGCAAAAGGGGTAGGTGTATATTTTATTTGGCAGGACAGGACGGGACGAGTAAGGGTAACTGTGGTTGAGGTTATTGGATCTGTGTGGGGATGTACAGGGCAACTTTTGCGTTTTCTATTTTTAAGTGGGTTTGGGATGGATGCGTTCTATTTTCAAGGGAGAATATTTAGTTATGAGTATCAGTTAGATATGCAGGTCTCACGATGATGCACATGGGGGTGGATATTTATCGTACGCATGACACTACTCGCTTAATAAGCCGACCCACAGTTTCAGAGGAGTTGGTGATGGTGAGATATTTAGGATTAGAATAGGTTGGTTCAAATGAAGTGGATGAGGGTACTTTCTAGCATGTATGTTTATGATGTAACTAGTTTGGTCTATGCCATGGGGAGTATTGGCGAATCTCGACCAAGAGTCATGATAAAACTGAGGATGTTCTGTTTGTTGAGAGAGACATCTCCAACAAGTGGTTCATTACTTTGAATCAACTGAATGGCATGAATGTTGGCTTTAGATATGCGCTCTAATGTAGTCACATCGTTCGTGATTAAGGGTAAAATTAGGGATTTATGGGGACAAATATTCGTTTTTACATCTGTACCTCTAAATATAAAGTACCTCTAGATATAAAGTGTTATGTTCTTACAATAGTCGTTTTTACAGCGTTTGTGCGTTTAACGGGGATGGAGGTATGGCACACACACACGCACACACACACACACACACACACA
>JAUUDW010627391.1:0-11425 GCA_032361385.1 Panulirus guttatus
GAGGAGAGAGAGAGAGAGAGAGAGAGAGAGAGAGAGAGAGAGAGTTTTGAGATTGAGACTACGTCTTCAGCAGCGCTCATTTGTCTTTCCTTTCTTCCCCCAGAGCCGTCACCCGAGCCCCCTCCCGCTGCCCAGAATAGACATATCACCTTAATTGCCCACTTGGCCAGTTAGGTATGACAGCAGCCAATCCTGGGGATCGACCACGTCTCACCTCCCTCACTCGTGAATGCTAATGAGGCAATATTGCTGATTGGTTTTCACCTGTGTGGGTCTATCTATGTGGGAGCTCTGGCACTCACACTGCAGACGGCCGATGAGGATCATTAACAGAAAGGGTGTTGGGAGGTGGTGGTGGAGAGGCGGAGATGGTGGCGATGAGGGTTGGAGATGGCAGTGGTAGGTGGAGATGGTGGTGGAAGTAGTGGTGTTGGTGGATTTGTGATGCTGATGTGGAGGTATGTATGTACATGGTCACTACATGAGAGGGACAGTTGACAGGAGACCTAATGGCCCGTGACGAGGTTATCTGCCGCGGCAGACACGGGTAGTAAAGAAGGGATCTCTCCACCCACTCACCTCTCCCTCCGGTTCAACTGGCGGCAGGAAATCAAAAAGTGGGACAGGACATTATATAGCATGGAGGGAGTATACAGTCATGGAAATTCTATAGGAAAGTGTAAACGGTAAATGTTCCTTGCCAGTTCAATGAATGGCTGCACTGGAGTTGGACCCAGATGGAGGAAGACAAGTCGAAATTCTTATCTCATCCTGAAGCAGGACTGTTTACTGATGAAAGATATCACTGAAGATACTGTCTAGGATGGAGGTAGCGGTTGTGGTGGATTGTGAAGGTGGAGTGGCGTTGGAAGTATAGAGAAAGGTGATGATAAAAAGTGTGGTTGTGTTGGTAATGATGGTGGTGGTAGAGAAGTACAGTTGGTGGTGGTGATAAGGCTCTTGGTGGAGGTGGTGGCAAAATGCTGGTGGAAGTGGAGCTAGAGATGGTAGCTGTGGTGAGATGGCGGTGGAGGAGGTGGTGGTGGTTGTCATGAGACAGTGGTTGTTGTGGTGAGAAGGGATGGCGATGATGGTGGTGGATAGGGCAGTGTATGGGGAAGACATATAACAGGAGACTTGGCGGTCTGGGAGGAAATAATTTGCTGGAGGACAGTGATAGGATCCTGCATTCCTACTTCATAAAGATGGGTACAGGATTATAAGGCAAATGGCTCCTTCTCACCACACCCTCCGGTTTATCAGCCAGCAGGAAAGTAGCAATGAAGAAACACAACGTAGGAGAGAGAAGGTACACTGACATGGGTATAAGAAAAGGATGAATGGATAACGTGTTCTGATCGAATTCTAGCTGCCGTATACTCTGAGAGATGCGATTTCGCCTGTAATCTGTCAAGAATCAAGGAGTACTTGCGTAGCAAACTATCGTTCTTGAACATACTTATAATCACTGAAGCATTTGTCCAGCCTTAATTTGAATGTATTGTCAGTCCGCCTGGATGATATCTGGCGTGGGTCATTCCAGACTACACCTGACCTGACCACTGTATTCCCCGGGTATGAACTGGTTTTGACTCGGACACCAACCCCCGGAGGATTGATATGTCCTAAGGATGTTTTATACACGACATTCACAAGCCAGAATACACCCACTGGGTGTTCCAGATCGCATGTACTAAAGCGACAACACAAGACCCAAGGTCGTGTCAAGTGCGGTATCCCTGTTGTCTGCTACATATTCACGAGAAACATCCCTCACTCCGCGACAGTATTGTGCAATACATGAATACCAGTGTTACGGACGGATTCGCCAGTTACCTCAATCAGTCATTCGATGACCACACGATACCTAGAGCTATGAATAAGTAAGGAGTGTGGGCCACAGATGCTGAGGTATTGGCCACTACCTCCCTCACAGACAGTGACATCATTGTATGATCCAGTTGTGGTTAAATTATATAGTGGGTTACTGGAGCATGCGGAAAAAGTTAAACTTTTTTTCTGTGTAAAACTGAAAATTTAGTATTTAGGATAAACAAAGTTAACATTTATTTCTGTATGATATTGAAACTCTAGTATTTAAGAAACTTTAACTATGCTCCACCAGATCACCTAGTTAAAGACCATCAGGTCTTCCGTCGTCTGTCTTTCGCACTAAATTGTACTGTAATGCTCGAGGTCTGCTGTGCAGGCTGTTCTGTTACAAATCAGTTCGAAATTTCAATGAGCATGACATTGAAAACCAATATCGTTTGTGAGTTTACGACCTTCTGTTTCTTCTTGTTACTGCTGTGAGGTTGATGAGTTTGAAGCTGCAACTCAAGACTGCCGCCCTCCTCGAAATCTCGTTGCTCGAGGACCAAGTTAGGAGAGTCACCCAGACCCTGGCTTGACTGGCTACCACGAGGGTGCTAACCAAAAGAAGCGGCTGTTCAGCGGCCAAGTGGACAGTGCCTTCAGTGACCAAGGACTGGGTGCCCTCAGTGACGAAGTGCTTAGTCTCTCCTCAAACACCAGCCCAGGGGCCACCCATCGAAGGCACGTTACAGCCTTGTGCCAGTGAAGTCTCTGCCTTCTCTCTCTGGTCCTCGCCTTCTGTGGATCGCCCACACACTACCTGAGCTGTGGGTCAAGACCAAGGCTCTTCACGTTCAATGAGTATGACTGTGGCAGTCAGTCGACGGGACTGGTGCAAATTTCACGTTAGTTGGAAGAGACAGTTATGTTTACGAGCCAGAGTTTTACGCCCTCTTTGACATTTTAATGACGTCGGTTTAACAGACCCCCTGTGTAAACATTCCGCTCATTCTCTGGCCTGAGCACGAGGCGAGAACGTCCGTCCACTTGTGTCACTCAGAAGCACTCCAGCGGTATGGTCTCGCGCAGACAACTGCCCGATCTTGACCACCAGTACTGCATTACGAAGGCACTACTAGTCACCCACTTCCACTGAACTTGCGAACTGAATCTGGAATGCGTCTTCTCAAGGATTTGCTTGAGCGATTTATACTTGAGAGCCTTACTGAATGACAATCGACGTTCCTTCCTGCGTATGGGAAGTGCTTTAGTATATGTTACTTCCATCCACTCCAAACGCACACCCACTCACGCCTTTGACTCCAGTCGTCTTACTCAACAAGTTTAGGGTCGAGTTCTGCAACGTGGAGTTAAAGACTCACTTGCATGTGTTTTGTTTTCTTTTTTTATAATAGTTGAGACGGCACGGACAACTGAGTTCCCTAATCACGGCCATCACATTAACGCTGTGTATATATGTACATACCCTTGCCATAGCCAGGTACCCATTTCATCGTCCAGCTCCTAAGGGAGGATGAGCAGCTGGATTAACTGTGGACCGGCTGCCACATATGCGGACTCGACTCCGGACGGCCAGTGAATGCGCCACGGTCAGCAACGCTAACCGCTGTGTTTATATGGTGATGATGGTGATGGTGTTGAAGATGGTGTTGGAGGTAGTGGTGGTGGTAAGGATGGTGTTGGTGACAACGGTGGTGATGGCAACACCAGACAGAGTTCAAAAATAAAAGCTTTTAGTTGTTAAAAGTCTTTATTCATCTAAGTAACCAAACCTTCCGTCAGTTTGGTCTAACTGAACAAAAGGAAAACTCTCGTTTGCGTTTTTTTTTTGTTATTATTTCCTAAGAACGAAAACTATTTCATACATTTGGTCGGGTGCAGCTTGTGGCCAAAGGCCGTGTTTCAACAGGACCAATAAATAACGCCAAAATTTCCCTATAAATGACGCTGATGTGTATCAGATATTAGCGTGCGTACGTTCCCGAATTTCATATACCATGAAAAACCACATTACAGAAAATATTTAACAACATTTGCGGAGGAAATAATTTAATTCGGTTCCACAAGTGGTGGTAACGGGCTTTTGTTTCGCTCAGGGAATTACATGTTGGCAAAACTTTTTATTTCTGGCCATAACCAACGGACGGGCAAAAACACACAGATACACGAGGATGGGAAAAAAAAATATCCCACGTCAAACATACATACATATACATATACAAAACATACAGGAACACAAGCTACCACAAACACACAAACAGCTAGAGGAAGGCTCGGACACGCACACACACACACACACGATAACAAACATCTACATCCACAGACAGACAGACAGACAGACAGACAAATGCACTGGCGTGCAATCCCATAGTCATATACATTCGCGTGCAAGTAAACACACACACACACACACACACACACACACACACACACACATTAATTAAACACAGTGACCACACGTATTTGAGACCTGAATTCGTACCAATAAAAAAAATCATTTTAAAACATATTAAAAAAAGTATATACTATGAATTATACCTGATCGACCACCGAGTCGATAATCCATTACAACAACTTGTTCATAATGATTACTGGGAACGGCAAAGTAAATCTTGTTACGGGGGGGGTGGGGGGGTGGAACCACTGGCTGTTGATGCGGACATGAATCACCAATGTGGGGGGAGGGGGGGTTGGGGGGTAGAAAGGAGGATAGATTTTTCATTTCACATTTCGCATTCCCATTTTGAAATGATTTCCAAATGTTACACAAACGTCAAAGCATGTTAATGGATAATGCTCTGTATGCATACATGTGGGCTGTATTTTGATTCCGAGTGATGGCCGGTGGTATACAAACGTCGGGATGAGTTAAATGTATAGATTTTGTACGGTGTGACTCTGCATATTTCATACATGGCGGGTTAGTAGTGTATAGAGGCTATTTCGGTGGGGGGTGCATAGTCACACAGTATGGTTTAAATGGAGGCGCCCCTCATGGCATTTTATACTTAAACCCCTTCTCCCCTGGTGCTGGGGGAATCTTGTGTGGGTAATGGGGTGGAGGAGGGGTTGCTCTGGGAAGGCGCTGGGGGTTGCTGTAGAGGTTGTCAAGTCATGGGTTGAGAAGGGTGAGGTTGGGGAGATACGAAGCGATATACAAACTAAGGACATAGAGAGTTGGACGTGCTACTTGGGGAGGGGAGTAATAGGCAGTAGTTCTGGGGAGTGAGAGGGTGTATTCCTGGGGAGGGGGAAGAGCGGGATTTTGGTCCTGGGGAGAGGGAGGAGGGAGGACGTAGTCCTAGGTGAAGGCATGAGGTGGGAGAGGTGGTGGATGTAACCTCATCAAACTCACTTTTTATAACAGCCTCCGTTTTCCTCAGCCACCTCCACTGCCCATCACTTAACTCACAAAATTATTTCAAACATGCTTCACATCTTCCCCCATATTCAACTTGTTCGTAATTCTCATTGAGAATATAAACTTTCAACACGTTCGCTCCACATTTTCACCGCACCACTAACAATGCTACTAATTCATTTCTGATAATCACTTTCACTTTACCTTTTCTCTTCTGCAGGACAGCCACTGCCTTCGTCTAACCTTCAGAGACATGGTCGCTTTTCCAAGAGGTCACTAACACCTCTGAGATCGACTTCAGAGGAGCTTCGCCTCCCCTCTTGGCCGTCTGCCTCGCTTCCTAAACCGTACCTCCAGGTTTTCCAATACTTACGTCTGTCAAGTCATTACCCCGTTACGTTCTCTTGAACCCACAGAGCCGGACGTTACGATCCCTCAGCACGACGGTATGACCCTCAAGCATTATGACCCGGCCTTTGACCTGATCCTTTCACCGTCAGGTCAGAGGTCTCGTCTTCGTAAGTAAGGATTGCACAGTCGTGCTCATGGGTCACGCGTCTTGCTTAAGGGGTTAAATTACTCCCAGCACGTCAAACAGCCTTTTACCCCAAGGTCACCAGTAACCTGAAGGACTTTTTCAGTTCATCATAACTAGTGACACAGACCACTCCTCTGTCACCATACACCTAGTTTCAAATAACATGTTATTTTCCCTTACTATTTCATTCACAAGTTTCTCAAAATCCTTCACATGTTGGAAATGTTTCAAAACATCTTTCGTTATCTAACTGAAGCTTTCGTACACTGGAAGAATTTCAATACATCTTTGGCTGTCTAACTGAAACTCGCATATACAGGAAGTGTTTGAGAACATCTTTGGTTATATAAGAGAAACTTTCTTAAACTGGAATTGCTGCAGAACATCTTTGGCTATCTAGCTGAAGCTTTCATATACTGAAAGTATTCTAGAACTTCTTTGGCAATCAAAAAGAAAATTTCATACACTGGAAGTGATTCAGAACTTTAATATACTGGAAGTGCTTCAGAACAACATTGGTTATATAACAGAAACTTTCATATACTGGAAGTGTTTCAGAACATCTTTGGCTATCTAACTGAATCTTTCACACACTGGAAGTATTACAAAACATTTTAGGCTGTCTAACTGAAAATTTCATATACTGTAAATGTTTCAGAACATCATTAGCTATCTTAGAGAAACTTTCATACACAGGAAGTGTTTCAGAGCATCTTTCGCTACTTAAGAGAACCTTAGAAATGCTGGAAGTGTTTTAGAACATGTTTGGCTATATAGAGAAACTTACATGCAATGGATTTGTTTCAGAAAATTCTTGGCTATCTGAAGAAGCTTTCATATACTGAAAATACTTCAGAACATCTTTGGCTATCTAGGAGAATCTTTCATGTACTGGAAGTGTTTCAAAACATCTTTGGCTATCTAACTGAAACTTGCATATACTGGAAATGTTTCAGAATATCATTGGCTATCGAAGAGAAACTTTCATACACTGGAAGTGTTTCATAACATTTTTGGATATCTAAGGAAACCTTAGAAATACTGGAAGTGTTTTAGAGCATGTTTAGCTATCTAAGAGAAACTCATATACTGAAAGTGTTTCAGAACATATCTGGCTATCTAAGAGGAACTTATATATAATGGATTTGTTTCAGAAAATTCTTGGCTCTCTAAAGAAGCTCTCATATGCTGGAAATGTTTCAGAACATTTTTTGGCTATCTAACTAAAGCTTTTGTATCATGGAAGTATTTCAGAGCTTATTTGGTTATTTTAGAGAAACTTTCTTGTACTGGAAGCGCTTCAGAACATAATTCGCTATATAAGAGAATCATTCTTATCCTGGAAGTGTTTCAGAGCTTCTTTGGTTTTCCAAGAGATACTTTCATGTACCTGAAGTATTTCATAACATCTCTGGCTTATCAATTGAAGGTTTCATACTCTGGAATTGTTTCAAAACATCTTTGGTTACATAAAGTCATTTTTCATACACTCGAATTGTTTCAGAACATCATTAGTTATCTAAAAAAAAACTTCCACATACTAGAAGTGTTTTAGAGCATCATTGGTTATCTAAGAAAATCTTTCATGTACTCGATTTGTTACAGAATATCTTTGGCTATCTAACTGAAAATTTCATAAACTGTGTTTCAGAACATCTTTGGCTGACAAAATATTTCATAAACTGGAAATATTCAAAATATCTTTGGCTGTTCAACTGAAACTTTCATGTACTGGAAGTGTTTCAGAATATCTCTGACTATTTAAGAGAATCTTTCCCATACTGGAAATATTTGAATAACATCTTTGTCTATCTAAGAGAAACGTTGGAATACTAGAATTGTTTCAGAACATCTTTGGCTATCTAGCTGAAGGTTTCATATACTGGAAGTATTTCAGAACACCTTTGGCTATCTGAGAGAAGGTTTCATATACCGGCATTGCTTCAGAACTTCTTTGGCTATCTAAGTGAAGTTTTCGTATAATGGAAGTGTTTCAGAATAGTTTTGGCTATATAAGAACAACTTTCATATACTGAAAGCGTTTCAGAACATCTCTGGTGTCTAAGTGAAGCGTTCATATGCTGTAAGTGTTTCAGAACATATTTGGCTATCTGACTGAAGCTTTCATATAGCGGAAGTGTTTCAGAGCATCTTTGGCTAAGAGAGGCTTTTAAATAGCGTAATTTTTTCAAAACATCTTTGAGTATCTAAGAGAAATTTCATATACTGGAAGTATTTAAAAATGCCATTGGCTATCTTACTGAAACTTTCATATACTGGAATTATTTCAAAAACTTCTTTGGCTATCTAAGAGAAATGTCCACATACTGGAATTGTTCCAGAACATCTTTGGCTATCTAACTGAATCTTTCTGGAGGTGTTTCAGAACATCTTTTGCTAACTAAGAGAATCCCTCATTTGCTGGAAAAGTTTTAGAACACGTTTGGTTGATTGAGAGAAACTATTATATACCAGGATTGTTTCAGAAATTTTTGGCTATCTGAATGAAGCTTTCATATACTACAAGTGTTTCGGAACATCTTTGACTGTCTAAGAAAAAGTTTCATATACTGGAATTGTTTCAGAACATCTTTGGATATTCAAGAGAAATTTCATACACTGGAAATAAATCAGAACATCTCCGGTTGTCTAACTGAAACTTTCATATACTGAAAGTGTTTCAAAACATCTTTGAGTATCTAATAGAATCTCTACTATACTGAAATTGTTTCAATAATTTCTTTGTCTATCTGAGAGATATGTTCATATACTGGAATTATTTCAGAACAGCTTTGGCTATCTAGCTGTAACTTTCATATTCTGGAAGGATTTCAGAACACCTTTAGCTGTCTAAGAGAATGTGTCATATACTGGAAATGTTTCAGAACATCTTTGGCTGTCTTAGAGAAACTTTCATGTACCTAAATTGTTTCAGAATTTCTTTGGTTGTCCAAATGAAGCTTTCATATAGTGAAAGTGTCTTAGAACATCTTTGGTTATATAAGAAAAGCTTTCATACACTAGTAGCGTTTTAGTATATTTTTGGCTGTATAAGAGATACTTTCATATACTGGAAGTGTTTCAGAACGTTTCCGGATTTCTAAATGAATCTTCATATACTGAAAGTGTTTTATAACATCATTAGCAATCAAACTAAAGCTTTCATATACTGGAGGTGTTTCAGAAATTTTCTGGCTATCTAACTGAAGCTTTCATATACTGGAAGCGTTTCAGAATATTTTTGTTGTTTAACCACATCTTTCATGCAATGGAACTGTTTCAGAACATTTTTGGCTATCTAACTGAAGCTTTCATACGATGGAAGTGTTTCAGAACATTTCTTGCTCTCTGACTGAAACTTTCATACACTGGAAGTGCTTTAAAACATCTTTGGCTATATAAGAAAAGATTTCATACACCGGTATTGTTTCAAAATGTATTTGACTATCTTACTGAAGCTTTCACATACGTAAAATGTTTCAGAGCATATTGGGCTATCTAAGAGAGAATTTCATGTTCTGTAAGTGTTTCAGAACATCTGTGGCTATGTAACTGAAATTTTCATATCCAGAAAGTGTTGCAGAACGTCTTTGATTATTGAACTGATAGTTTCCTGTATTGGAAGCGCTTTAGAATGTCTAATTCTGGTCAGAGTTTCATCCGTGAAAGATCTTCAGCTTGGCCTAAAAGGAAACTTTCAACAAAAATGTTCCTTATATGAGAGGGAACCATTTCTCCCCATCCTCAGAGAAGATCCGACTTAACGCAGCAAATTGGATTGTCTCAGAGTACTACTCGGCCACCTTAAAGGAGATGGTGTCTGGCAGTAAGACTCGTGCGCCCCTAAATTTTCCACGACCCTTTAGGGTTCACATTATTCTTTTTTTTTCATGGAAAAGTCCCCCTCCACACCTTTTCAGGGCTCAGAAAACTCTATTCTCTTTCAGCAGTTTTTTTTTTTATTATACTTCTTCATAATGCTATGTCCATACAAAGATGGCAAGTTTTTACATCTATTGGCGTAGAAATATAGAAAAGAAGGTTTGGGTTGGTCATAAAGTCCTCCGTGCGGGAATAATCTTGCCAGTGAAAGAATCTTCCTTACTCTTATGGCTACTAGGGAGTATAACAGTGGCTGAGAACTACAGACACAGAAGATATCTGACCAAGAAGTGTTTTATTAGGCTATCTGGAGTCCACCTAGGGATGTCGGAATGATTACGTATTCAGTTTGGAGACTGCCATGCAGTAGGAAAGTTGAACCGAGTGTAGATTCCGATCAATAAGACAAAGACCCTTTTAATACAAACGTGTTGAGTAAATGAAAATATAATCTACGTCCATGTCTGTATTCTAATTGTTTCTGGAAGTATATTTTGTTAGTACATCCAGTGCTTCACCTCCATTCCTATATTTGTGTCATCATAAAACTTCACTTGTATACCTCCATTTTTCTCACTCCACACACATTTCTCCAGGATTGTATCTCCTCCTCTACATCATCATAGCTATATATTTATCATCATTACTCAATATATCATCATTACAAAACATTACCCATGTATCTCTATCATCATTACACAATAATACATCTGTCTAAATACCTATATATCACTATATCATCTTTACACATCACATCTTTGCATCTATCAATGTATCTCTTTACTATCATAACACAACATTTCATTTGTATATTTACCTATGAACTATACACGTACTTTCATTATACAAAATTACATCTTTACATTTGCCTATGTATCTCCATACTTTCATTATACAACATAACATTTGTGTACTTATCTATGTATCTATATACTCTCATTATACAAAAATTACATCTGCTCATTTGCGTATGTTTCTCAATACTTTCATTATATAACATCATATCTGTATTTTTTTTAAAAGAATCTTCAAACGATATTTTTGGCATCTGTATTTACAAAGCAAGATAGCAGGCCCAGATAAATCTTACCTAAAGACGCTGAAGGAAGCGAAAATTGAGTTAGTTAAACCATTGATTGCTCTTTTCAAAAAGTCACTTGTTACGGGAAATGTTCCAGAGGATTGGAAATTTACCAGTATAACAATGATTTTCAAAAAAGGCAACAAGTCACTTCCCGTATAATATTGTCCAATCGGCTTAATTTCTATAGCTGGTAAACTAATGGAAACCATCATTTGGGATAACATTGTAAACTATTTAGAAGTACACCACTGAATAGATGATTCTCATCATGGTTTTCGACGAGATCGCTCATGTTTGACAAATGCTCTTGATTTCTTTCATGAAATAATCATTATGTATGATGAAAGTATAGCATTGGATGTTATCTCTTTAGATTTTCAAAAGCATTCTATAAAGTTCCTCATCACAGATGGGGTTGTACTTCGATGGTCAGGAAATTGGCTGACTGGCCGTAAACAAAGAGTAGTGATTAATGGTCAAGCTTCAGAATGGTTACACGTAACAAGTGGAGTGCCACAAGGAGCAGTCTTGGGATCGGTTCTCTTTCTCATATATATATATTGCTAACAGGCTGCATTGTAAGAACGATAAATTCGCGGATGACACAAAGGTGGGAAATAAATCTACAACAGAAACTAAACATCTGCAGCTTCATACTGACATAAACAAATGATTAACTAGGCTAACAGATGGCAAATAAAGCTTTACGTATTGGTAGTAAAAA
>JAUUDW010627401.1:0-11425 GCA_032361385.1 Panulirus guttatus
TTTTACCGAAGGCTAGATGTAAACAAACATGGATGTTGTTTCTTCTGTTCATATTTTGTTTGTATTTACTCTTCCCTTGAGGTTGTAGTTGTGATAATGCTCCGCCGGTGTTGATAATGCTCCATGTACTTATGTTAATATTCTGCCTGTGTTGATAATACTCCATGTACTTATGTTAATACTATGCCTGTGTTGATAATGCTCCATTTATGTTAATGCTTCGCCTGTGTTAATAATGCTCCTTGTATGTTAATGCTGTGCCTGTGTTGACAGTGTTGCCAGAATGTTAATAATCCGCCTTTATATGTTATATTCTACCATCATTAGTAATGCTGCATGTGTTAATAATGCTCCATTTTTATGAATATATGCCTCAGCTGTGTTTTTAAATGCCCCACCTGTGTTGATAATGCTCCATTGTGCCAGTATTCCAATCATGCTGTTAAAAGTTAAAGCTCTTCCCACGTTGATAATGCTCCACCTGTATTAGGGCTCCAGCAGTATTGTTAATGCTCCTCCCACCTTTATAGTGCTCCGCCTGTATAACAGTACTCCACCCATATAATGCTTCACCTGAACAATAATGCTCCACCTGCATAATAACGCTCCACCTGTACAGCAATGCCCACCCACTGTAATAATGCTCCCCTCTTTCCTAATTATGCTCCACCTATTCTTATAATGCTCCATCTGTTGATAACAATGCTCCGTCCGTACAATAATGCTCCACCCGTGTTAATAATACTCTACTCCCGCCCTTGCTGCCGGACTCCTAGGACCACCTGGCGTGCTCAGCGCGTCACACGAAGGCCCTGGTGACGCGACACAGCCTCAGGGAACGCTACAAGACCTCCCACTCCTACCTGGCCAAGCTCAAGGGCCTGGTCGAAGACGTGAGTACTTTCACCTCCCCACAGGTGTATATCTATATCCCTCGAGTCCTTCCCCTACACCCATGGCGACGGAGAATGACACACGGCCGACGGAAAGATGATGTCAGCAGCTTAGTCGATTGGGCTGACTTCATCTCATGATGTCACGGGGGAAAGCACAGTTCTTGGGAATCAGTCTTCCTGCCTGACTTTATTTTATGTTTATCATTCTCCTTCTCACTTGGTTGCTTGGGCTTTAGGCATAATCAACTGCCAGGAGGGTCATTAAGGCCGTCAGCGTAACAAGCTTCGACATCCACCAACCGAAAAATCTTTAACACCTTCTTCGGGTGCATCTTTAAGGTTTCTCTCAATTCACCTTGTTATTGAAGCCTCTTGTATTACAGAAAGATCCTCTTGACTGGCGTTGTCAATTTCATTCTAGTCTCGAAGAACCGCACTAGGTCACCGTGAAGTCATTTCTTGATTCGGAAAGTTAGTGTTCTTAAAGTTTTCGTCAATTTCCTTGGAAATATACTTTCTTCAAAACCGCAGGGGAGGTCATATTTTTCAAACTGTGCACGATATTATATATATATATATCAATCAGGAAAATTCTCTTCAAAATGATTTACTCTCTGTTAGCCCAAGGAAGCGTTGCAGAATAGTTTCTTTATCTTTTGAAGAATAAAAGTCTTTCAATATGTTATATTTTCATTTTGAAAGAAAAGGTTTTCTGCCCTGAAAAATACTCTGGACTATTACTTGCATTCTAGTTATTTTCTTTGGACAATAGATACGCTTTACAACCTGAATATGGGGCATACATATGTTGAATAAGTCCTGTAATTATCGTTGGAAATTATTATACGTAGCTTAAAAAACATACTACAATTGTTCGCTTCATAGTTATTGGCTTCCTGTCGGCAGAGAGAAGTATTATAGAATATTATATATTATGATTTATCATTGTCATTTTGAAAGAAGAAGTTTTTGACAAAGAAATACGTAATTTTTTTTATTGTCATTTCTCTTTGAAAGTTTTTTTACTTTAAATCCCCAGTTTAGGTAATAATTTCATGCCGATTACGATTCTGGGATCGAAATATTGATTTGGAGCCATTCTTCTGGGGCAATTGTGTGGTTGATTAGTTAGTTAGGATTTCCATTGTAATGTATGACTCAAGGCGAAGTGCCTGAGGATTGGCGGAATGCCTTCATAGTAACACTGCATATTCACTTAAATGACTGTTCGAATTACAAGAGTGAAGGTGGGTCATCGGGAAGGGTGTGTGATGCCACCGTGACCGTTGAATCTGATTGTGGATGGCGTGGTGAGGGAGATGAATGCAGTTATAGGCGCAGGTCTCCAGTCTGTGTCAGGGGTGGAGCGCCTGGGAGGCGAGTCAGTTACTGTTTGCTTATGACACGGCTCTGGTGGCAGATTCATGTAAGAACCTGCTGAAACTGGTTTCTGAGTTTGGGAGTGTGTAAAAGGGGAAAGTTGAGATTGAATTTGAATAAAAGCAAGGTCATTAGGTTTAGAAAGAAATAGAGACGAGTGATTTGAAGTGTGGGCTGAATGGAGAGAACCTGTAGGAAGTGTGAAGTGTTTTAGTGACGCTTTCCATGAGGGGAAGATGGATATTTTTGATGGTACAGTAGTCCCGAAGGGATTGTATGGACGTGAGGCATTCGTCCGAGATGGCAGAGTGAGGCAGAGGGTGATTGTGTTGGAAATGGAATGTCTGAGGGTAATACGTAGTGTGAAGAGGGATGATGGAATAAGAAATAACAGAGTAAGAGAGAGAGAGAGAGAGAGAGAGAGAAAGTGCGGTGGTAAGAGGAATACGTATAAAGGAACTGAAGACTGTGTGCCGAAGTGATTTGGACATGTGGAGGAGATGAATGAAGAGAAGATGACTAAGAGTATATCCAAATCGGCATTTGATGGAAACATGGATAAAGGGGAAATATCGACAGAGGACAGAACAAGGCTCAGGGGAAAGCCAAACAAGACATTGATTAACTAACCACCGGGCAACCCCCCTTCCCCCCCCCACACACACACCACCCCTGAGAGACTGCACACACGCACCTCCATCCAGAAACCCTCACATTCACCTCCCTCACCACCCCCATCCACAAACAGATCAGAGAGCCATGGTGACATCCCTGCCACAGACCCGCCTTCAACGGGAACGACTCACCCTCCTCTGAAAACCTTGGCCGAGCTGCCCTGCAGGAGGGGAGTCCTACGCTGTGGCTGGAGGCTTGGGTAAGGGGCTAGGTGTTGCTGGAGGCCCACGGCCTCCTCCTTCTCCTCCTCCTCCTCCTCCTCCTCCCGTGCCCCTGAGGTCACTCAAGTCACTGTGACAGTAACATCACTTCGATAAACGGGGGCCTCATGTATAATCCACACTTGTCCAAAAGGTGAGATAAAACCCTGGAATGGGGAGGGAGGGGGTTTAAGAAGGTCATTAAAAGGACACCACGATTTAGAGAGGGGGGCCGAGTGAAATAATGTTTTCATTACGACGATAAGAGGCTCCCGCACACTCCTACTTTATGAGACCAGTCGTCGACCATAGATAGCCTCGCCTCCAACGCTCCCACTTTCCTCGAAAACCTTTTCCTTTCCACGTGCGGCTCTCCGCCAACCTTACACCGTGTAAACATGAGAGACTTTACCTGCAGTGATTAGATTAACACGATTACGTTCTCGTTACATTAGTTATCATCATTATTATCATTACCATTACTCATTATTCCCATCGGTATTTATCGTTATGATCACTTTTTTTAAAGTTATGATTTTCTATGTTTCATGTTTAGATGTATTTCTGTTGAACGTTAGTTTGGGTGGATGAGGCAGGATGGATGTTGACAGATGTGGAACTGACTGCTCCTCCTTGTGGACTATGCCCCACTGGACACAGTGTGTCATGTGTAGCTTTGCCACAGTCATGACACCCACACCAGAAAGGGGTCTAAGTCATCCACCTCCTGACCACCAGACTATCTAGAGGGTTTTACTCATCCACCTCCTAATCCTAGATCATCCACGAATTTAATCATCCACCCCCTTGACCCCAGAGCGTACGGGGATCTGATCTATCCACTTCTTCCCCCTCCCCCCCCCCCCCCCACCATCCACCATCCACCACAGCCCCAGCACAGCCTGCCGGATGTGTTCCTGTGGATGATCAGCGGCGGGAAGCGGGTGGCATACCAGCGGCTGCCGGCTAGGAGCCTTCTCTACTCTCCCGTGGACGAGGAGCGAGGCAAGCACTGCGGCTCCACCCAGACCATCTTCCTGAAGGTGAGGATCCATCTCGGTTTTATGGTGTGGGTCCCTATCATCGTCGGGGTGAAGACGCGCCTTCGTTTTAAGGTAAAGGTCCATCTTCGGTTTAAGGTGAGGTTCATTCTAACCTCAATCTGTGGATCCTACTTTGTGCAAGGCTCCATTTCCTTCATGTTGCTCCATCTTTCTAAAAGGTAAAGCTCCATATTTCTGAAACTCCATCTCCCTTTAGGTAACACTCCATCTTCCACAAGGCGAAGCTCCATCAACTTGAAGGTATGTAAGGCTCCATCTTCCTCAATTGGGGGCTTAAAATTGTGATAATTCCAGCCAGAAATCACACACACGTACATGCAGACCAACCACTGATGTGATGAACATATTACTGAACAATGAACAAATTCTTCTTGCTCGTCAGTATGATAAAGTTCTCCAGAACTACAGATAGTATGACCTCTGTTATTCCAGTATACCACACTGATTACCCATAATTGCTGAGTAATGAATTGTTCATACTAGAGTCACACTAGACCAATTCACTCATTCACTCTCTCTAACTCTCTCTCTCTCCCTCATTCTTCCTCAGTTACCTGGCCGCAAATCGAGTGGGCCTGGAGGCTGGGCCATCCAGGCCAAGCTCCAACTCTACCTGTGGCTGGGTCTGTCCAAGCACAAGAAACACCTTGTGCCAGGGATCCCTAAGGGCTATGAGCTGAGCTACGAGCTGCGCAATATAGAGCGATCCCTCACCCTACCGCCCGTCACCCTGCACTACACTCAGAAGCAGGTCAGGGGAAGGCCAGCTGGTGCATTATACAAACTCACGTTACTCACTTACTCCCCTACCCTAGGAAACCCCTACTGTGGAGCTTCCGCAGTGCTCGGGAAGCCAGCCACGTCCACTGGGGAGAGCCACAGGTCTAGTAGTGAAGTGATGTTGCATGTGTTTGTCTATGTGAAGTTGTACAGACGCTGAGGAGAAAGTATCACACGTGCTTCCCTGGGGAGTGTAGTTTCAGATGAGTGTACGTAAGTCGTGAGACAGAATCTTAAGACTGGGCTGGGATGGCTGCTGTTTGGAGCTTGTAGAGACATCACTGTGTATATTTGATTTGTCATAGTCATATTTTCGCGGGGAGGAAGGACCTGTGAACGTAGGTTGCTGAAGTGTAAAGCAAGAGTAAATTTTCTGGTTTTGCTAAGGGTTTGGTTGCTGAACGTATCAAAATAAGATTATTTTGGATGCATTTTCTTTGTTTCGTTGTCCACGTAGCGTGTTTGTAGTTGCCAGCCAGCAAATAACTCCTCCGAGAACCTCATATTTTTTATATATTTTCTTGTTTTGTGTTGATTGTTTTTGACTGGATGGATATAACCAGGCAGGTGAGGCATGGATTAGGGTGGAGCGGATGAATTGTTCTGTAAAGGGACGTTGATTCTTTTCCTTGGTGTAAAAACTGGCGCAGATCTATGGCCTTTGTATCGATGTCTGTGGAAAGGGGAGTAAATGCCACGTGTGTAACGTATGTGATACTTTGTACGGTTGAGCTGCAGTTGAGAGGAATGGTCGACTCCTCAGGGAAATGGAACGGTTGAGGTCGGAATCGTGTTTTGTCTGGCGTAAAAGGAGTGACCCGAAATTCCTGTGGGGGGCGCTGGCTGGCATTCTGTTTTGACTGAGCCATTGTTCTAATTCCGTGATGTGATGTTTCATGTGTGTTTACACGAGGGTTGTGTCAGGGTGTGATAATGTGCTTTCGAGATCGTCCTCACACGAGAGGACTCTTTCACACTGTCGCCTGCAGGAGGTCATGTACGTAGGAAGACATAGCAGATGGCTGGAGAAAGAATATATATATGATTATAATAATATTCACATTATATCTGGCGAGGTCATTAACCCATGATTCCTTCATGTGTATTGATTATATATAAGATATACTGAAAGGAGTATATGATTAGGGTATAGTTTCTTGAAGATAGTAATATTGAAAGATTTGTTTGTGTTAGTGGGATATAAAACGCTATCATCGGGAAATATAGTGAAATATATGCAGAATATGTGAATTATATGTATATATAAGATAGTCATCAGGAAATATGTGAAGTATACGCAGAGTATGTGGAGTACACGTACAGTGCAGGTGAAATACATGTGTATTTGTCGCTGACGAGTTGTTGCATGTTGCAGACCTTCCAAATGAGGGCGCACATGTACCAGGCTCGCTCCCTCATCGCCTCAGACTCCTCGGGACTTTCGGACCCCTTCGCCAGGGTCATCATCGGCGAGCACTGCCGCACCACACAGGTGGGGCTCAAGTGGGTGCAGGTGGGGGACACATGGGTGGGGTACGGCGCGAACGCAGGTGGGGCACTCGCAGGACACAGGTAGTGTACCGGTTGGACACAGGAAAGGACATTAGGGGGGACCACTCACGTTACACAGACGAGGGGGGGGGGACACAGACTGAACACAGGTTGTCACACAGGTGGAAAACAGAAGTTCCACAGACGGGACACAGACTGAACACGGGTTGTCACACAGGTGGAACACAGAAGTTCCACAGACGGGACACAGACTGAACACGGGTTGTTACACAGGTGGAACACACAAGTTACACAGACGGGACACAGACTGAACACGGGTTGTTACACAGGTGGGACACAGAAGTTCCACAGACGGGACACAGACTGAACACGGGTGATAGACCCACCTTAAAATAATCAGGGTAACTGCGGATCTAAAATGTCAACAGAAATCATATTCATCAGCAACACAGAAATGTCTTAGAAATCAAGACATTTTATGATATGGAATATTCACTATAATCCTTTTCCATTCTTTCCCATATGGAATGGCTTCAGCATTAGCACAGGAACCTTCTTCTCCCTCAGTCAGTATATAAATCTTTCCCCTGTCACCTTAAACTGACCGAGAAAGAGCCCGTCGGCGACTCTGCCTGAGTTTCACTCACGGCGCCTTCGGCGTCCCCTCCGTCAGGTGATCGACGAGACACTGAGTCCTACCTGGGACGAGATGCTCGTGATGGACGACATCCTGGTCTACGGCACCAAGGAGGAGATCAAGGCCTACCCGCCCATGGTCGTCATCGAGATATTCGACCAAGACAACGTGGTAAGTTCGTCAGAATTTAGAAAGGGTGAAGACAATGGCATACCAGGATGTGTATGCGTGAGTGTGTGTTTGTGTGGTGTGTGTGTCTCAGAAATGTAATAAACACGTCTCCTTAATGGATATTTCTCACTTGTATGTCCCATTATGCGTACTCAGATGTACTCAGGTGGAAGTTCATGATGTGAATTGCTTTGCAAATGCAAATTCCATGGAGATATGAATGTCGAAATAACTCTGGGGTTTCCCAGACAAGATAAATACGTGATTTATATTCCACCAGGTCTATTCAGGGCCTGGAGCAGGCAAACCCTGGAAGACCCTCAAAGGGCGCCGGTATCTTTTGAGGGAGAAGATACGTGGAAATGTAAATATTCCCAGTGTATTCCCACTATGGGGAATACACCCACTACATCCACCTCCACCATGACGTACACCCATTACATTCCTTCTCCACCCATTCCACTCCACTACAGCAGTGTCTTTCTCTGTACCTCCCCCATTTCAGAAACCCACCACACATTTGCGACGCCACTACAAGCACCACCACGTATAGGTATGTCATGACACCAAACCTCCCCTCTACGCCCTAAAAACACCCACTCCGTCAGGAGAAGCACACACGCATCACCACCCCTCCTTACATCCCCTCTGCTTGACCTCCTCCCGCAGGGGAAGTCTGAGTTCATCGGCCGGGCGCTGGCGAGGCCCCACATCAAACTCCGGGAGGAGCCCTACCAGAGGCCGCACCTCGAATGGCACGACCTCTTCCGCGGCACCGACCACGCCGGAGAGCTCCTGGCCACCTTCGAACTCCTGCAGGTGAGATGGTGCCCCTGCTGCAGGGGAGAGTGGGGTGACACTCGTCCTCAGGTGAGTGTGGTTCCCAGTGGGTGAGCGGAGACTTTTCCAAGGGGTACAGGAAGGTCTCTCTAACCACTCCCACTTCGATTCCCTGCGCAGAAGTTGATATGAACAAGGAAGAACGAGTTAGTGAGAACTCTTATACGGGGTAGCTGGACGCAGGTGAGTGAGAAACCTTTCCAGTATTTGTAAGTTCTTCACCAGGGGGACTGGCTAGCACTTTCGCAGTTCCCGTGGTGAAGAACTTACAAATATTCCAAGTGAGACACACCTGGACGGATGTGAGAGATTTTCCACAGGTGAGTGAGAAGTTCCTCGGTTGACTGAGAACTATACGTGTGTGTCTGGACTTCTCCAGCCGAGTGAGAATCCATGGTGGAACCTCAGTCAAGCGATGGAGTCTTTCGCATTAGTGAGGAAACGTTGAGAAACATGTAGATTCTTCTACATGGGAAAGGGAACTCCCTGTAGTTCAAACAGGGACTCCAGCTGGTAAGCTAGTCTCAGCAGATGAACGAAAAGTAAATTCTGCTAGTGAAAAGAATGAAGGAAATTATTCACTTACTTTAAAAGGTGAATGAGAAATGAAGTAATTTAAGAGCTCCTACTGATGAGACAGACCTAATACAGGAGGAGAGAAAGCACAACAGGGCCCCTTCCTTACACGTGAGTACACACACACACACACGCTCCCTCACCTGTGCACTCATTAAAGAACTCACAAAAGTTGATTTTGAGCAAATATTGCCACTGTGATATGGTTGGTTCCTTTATAATATCCTTCTTCAAATTATGTGTTTATTTTACGTCAATGAAGTGTAAACAAAGTCATTGTTGCAGTGCAGGGCGTGTGTGTGTGTTGTGTTAATATTAACCTCACACAAGTTAACATACATATAGTAGGTGGATTTCGTGTATTTTAACGAATGGTAAGAATCCATCATTTAATATAGACAGATTTTCTTAATTTCACTAAAGTTGATCATATCACCTATTTTAACCTACACACTCCATGGTATCACGTAAGTTTAGCTGTATATCATAGATTAACATTGCTAGAATTGACTGATATTATGTTACTTTAAGTTGACCTATATATTGTATTTTCCTCCGTGAAATAGAATTATCATATTTTATACATTAGCTCATTCTGTTGCTGTATAGAATCTTGATTAGATTATTTTCCTTCATTTCCACTACCGAGTCCAATCTGAATATCTTAGAGTGCAATTCCACTTTCGGATAATTTGATACTCCTACAGTTGTCTGTTCCGTGTCCTTCTGGCCTCATATCCTACAGGAGGATGAGGAGGAGGAGGTCCTGTGGACATGATCCTAAGGCGTTATTTAGTTCCAGGACGGCGAGGAAGGAGGGGACGAGCTGGCGGTCCCACAGGCGAAGGAGCACCACGGGGGAGACTCCGGCCCCATCCTGCCGGTGCCCAGGGGCATCAGGCCAACCCTGGCCAAGTACAGGCTGGAGGTACGTCCCTCCCTCAGTAGGGGAGGAGTCGGGAGGGGAGTGTTGGGTAGGGGGGGGGGAAGGAGTAGTTCAGGGGGAAGGGAGGGGTGGGAAAGTAAGGGTGAAGATGTGAGAGAGAGGGAGGTCATGTCGTAAGGGAGGAGAAGAGATGCTTGAGATAAGAGGGATAAGGTAAGGGTGGAGAAAGTGAGAGAGAAGGAACGGGAGAGAGAGATTAAAGATTGTGGGAAAGGGTAAGAATAGAGTTAGAACAAGAGAGTAAAGGAAGTGAGAGAGAGAGAGAGAGAGAGAGAGAGAGAGAGGGAGGAAGTACCGAGGAATCAGTGTAGCGAAGGAGTGAACAGAGAGAGAAAGAGAGAGAGAGGGAAAGCCATCTCCATAGAGAGAGAGGGCGCGCGGGTCTCTGGGGTTTCCTCAAAACACACCGTTTTCTCTTCGCCTCTCTCTAACAACGGACCAATTACATTATTCCCCTGGCGAAAATAATCCCGGCCATTTTACCGTCCTTACTATTCTCCTTATTGTCTCTCAACTCAGCCTAACAGCTGAGGAAGAATAAGTTCGTGAGATTAGGCACAATACCCTTTGTAAGGGGGAGGTGAAACTATACGAAACGTGGGTCATGAAATCTACAGTAGTTTCCCTTGAGGAAGTTGTATAAAAGAAAACGGGATTTTTGTATTCTTCGTGTGTTGTGATGTGTTGTGTTGTGTTGTATGGAGGCCGAAGGCTGATTCCCCCTTGTGTTGCGCCCTTTATTTTTGCAGGTGCTCTTCTGGGGGCTACGCGATCTGAAGCGCATCCACCTACTGACGGTGGACAGGCCGAGGGTGGATGTAGAAGTTGCGGGACACATCATCCAGTCAGCCGTGCTCATCTCCGCCCGCAAGAACCCCAACTTCACCAGCCCCGTCAAGTACATTGACCTGGTGAGATGATATGTATGTTAAGACTTGACTTGGTGAGATGACACGGTCATGTGTACGTTATGAGGGTGACACGAACACACGTGTACATCATGGGTACGACACGAACATGCGTACATTATGAGGGTGAGACGAACGCATGTGTACATCATGGGTGTGACGCGAACACTTGTACATCGTTAGGGTGACACAAACGCATTTACAACCTAGGGTGACACTTGTTATGGATGATGTCGATTTTGGGTTTGAATTACCCAGGAGAAAGTATAAAATAGTAAAGAAAAACATGTTTACAATGTAATAATAACAATTAAAATGAGTATAATTTATAATTGTGGAATTACAATAAAGAACCATATTTTTGATGCGCCAGTGGCGCCACCTCATCAGTTTGCCTCGCTTGTCGGGAGCAGTGAGACACGAGACATGATGTAGGTGAATTGCATTTGATTATTGATAGCTAAGAGATTATAGTTTGTATATGTGGCAATATTAAAGGTGCAGTTATAAATTTGAACCTGAATTTAGTGATTGGGTCAATGGTCGTTAAGCAACTGAAGTGTTAAAGTGGTCAATACCAGATTCAAACTCTGTATTTTGATTTTGTTTATGTACTTGCTTTGTTCTACAAATTATCTTTAATATATTTTGTACCAAAATTGTACACTTGTGTGCCCCCACCACTCTGTAGACCACGGAATACTCGGCAAGCTGCTGCGTCACATGATTATTGTGTGGCCATCGGGAACTCAAGGGTGAGCCCTTTTGAAAACTGCTTCTTTCCCTACACGTCGAAGCTTTGGAACTCTCTACCTTCTCATGTCTTTCCCAATAACTATG
>JAUUDW010627412.1:0-11424 GCA_032361385.1 Panulirus guttatus
CTCACACTAAACTGGGATTTATTTATTTATAAAGCTATACTTCACAGTAAACTGGGAACTGTGTGTCTATAATTTTGCCTTACACTTAACTGGGCATTGTTTGCCTATATAATTGTGCCTCACTCTAAACTGGGAATTCTTGTCTCTATATAATTCTTCCTTAAATTTCTTTTTTTTCGCAAAATATTTCTGCCTTACACTTAAAATGTTAATTCCCTGTGTTCATCTGTTCTTATTTTCACTTTTACATTTGTTTTACATTTGATGCTTGCGTCTCCTTCCTGTTCGTAATGCTGAGTAAATCCGTGAGAGGTATTTTGGCCCGGCCAGGGTACGTGTTTGATGCGCTTTGAAAATGTTGCGTGTAAATACTGGGTGTGGAAATTACGGAGAGTTGGGGCGGAAGGGGCGTGAAATAGTCGAGGAGAGGTGGAAGAGTTGTGGAACAGGTGAAAGTTGAGGGTAAAGGGTAAGGGGGAAGAGAAGGAGAGTGTTAAGGGTGAGAAAAAAAAGGCGGAAATTAAGGGTAAGGAAGTTTTGGAGGAGGGATGGAGGAAGACTAAGGGAGAGGAAAAGAGGAAGAGGAGTGGAAAAGGGTGAGAGAGAGAGGAGACTAAGGCGGAGGTATTCAGGAAAGGGAAGCAATGGCTGTTTATAATTACTTACGTTTTGGTATTGTTTCGCGGAGGGAGTCTTACACTCGTGGGGCCTTATCTCTTGAACATTCTCGACTACATTACAACGTCGTAAGTTTTGTATGCTCTCTGCATTAACCAAGTTTTCATTCATTTTTTTTATCATTATTCACCCGCCACTCTTACACCATGAAAGTTCTTCCTTCAAAGTTTTATCACAAGTTTATTGCTTAATTTTATGTTCTGCTTCCTGGTTGCTTTATCCCTACTCTTCCGAGGAACTGTTCAGCGTTTTCGTCACTTTTTTGTTTTTAACTTAAAGGTTTTGATCAGGTCACCCCTCACTTTTTTCTGTGGTAAGCAGATTCAAAGCCTCTAGCCTTTTCCTGTAAGTCAGCTGTCTTGATTTTGGCACCATCTTTATTACTGTCTTCTGGACCTTCTCTATTCGCTCTTTCTTCTTTAAGTGCGATGACTAGACTTGAGAAAAAAGCTGTGTGTCGGAAGGGGATGGAAAAGTAAACAAGATGGGAGAAAATGAAAAAAGGATGAAGGGGTAAACAGAAAGGGAAGAATATGGTTAACGGAAAGAGAGATGAGATACAGGGAGGCCAGTACGCACTGTAGCTGCTGGGGATAAAAGCATTTGTTGGAGATGATGGTAGTGGTAATGGTGGACTTTTACTGATGCGTGTGTGTGTGTGTGTGTGTGTGTGGAAGTTAAGTGATGTGGAGGATAAAACTCAAGTTGACGTCTTTGTTGGAATCGGAGTGTTGATTAAACAGATTTTTTTCGTGGAGTATATTGGAATCTTAACGGAGTTGGATGTAGTGAGGTCTGTAGTGTATTACAAAGGGTGGAATGGTAACGTTAGAATCTAAGGAGGTTAACTGAAGCTGAGGTCTGGGAAGGAAATGTCAGGGATATGAAATGATGGTTGTATGGTGAATTACAAGATATATAATGGAATGCAAGAAATCTAAAGAGGGTCTAATAGTTACAGGGACGTTTAAAGTTAAGGTGTAAATTAAGTGTTAGATCGCGAAAGTGTAAGTGTTAGATTGCCAGAGTGAAGGGGGTAAAATGAAGTCTTCAGGTGGTATTACAAAACTTATGAATTTGATGGAGATGAAAGGGACGATGGATGTTAAGAACCTTGCTAGGCATGAGGAGGTATGGAATGTGTTAACCGAAACGAAATATTGAAATCGATGGATGATCAAAGATGATAAGGACAAACAGAAAGGTATGATAAAGGCCTATAGGTATGACGAAAGCTAAGGATTATAAGCTTAATTTGGATTACAAAGTTATGTTTGAGATGTCGATGATTGATATAGGATTTAAGGGTATGATGAAAGCTTAGGAAGATGGTGTGTGACTTGAGTTGTAAAGCCCTAATTTGGGGAATGGTGAAATTTGAGCCTTATTATGAGAGCAGATGAATATAGAGACAACAGCGTTTGAAGGGAATTATATGATTGCTGTTTCCGTATTTTGATTAGATCTCAAAAACAGATTTCCTCGCCGAATAAGCAGTTCTGTTTAATAAAGATAGGGGGAACTTATCAGGCGGTGGTGTCTTGCTCTTAATTAAAGCTCATTTGAATCCTGCAGTAAACGATGTTGTTGCAGTTGAGGATGTCGACTTCATTTTTGTAGAAATTAATGATGAACTTCGTAAGATTACTATGTGGCCATCGACAACTCAAGGGCGGGCCGTTTTGATAACTGCTTCTTTCCTACACGTCGAAGCGTTGGAACTCTCTACCTTCTCCCAATAACTATGACCTGGCTCATTTCAAAAGACAGGTCTTTCACTTTCTCAAAAATTCATAAATACTTTCTCTGTCTTTTTCCCTGTTTCATAATTCTCTCTATCTTTCAATTAGGGCCCGGCCTTGATGTGGACTTTTGTCCGTGACTGGAGCCTTCAACATAAAAAAAAAACAACAGTGGGACTAGTTTATACGCCCCTCCACAGACACCAGAGATAGACGAAAGATCTTATGATCAGTTAGCAAAACTTTTTAATGAGCAAGATTCTATCACTGTAGGAAATTTTGATATACTGATATTTAAATTGGGGACTGCCAAAATTTGCTTGATAGTGCCCAAAGTCAATTAATTGAGATAGCGACTCACGACGAGAATATATTAGATTTAATTCTAAATACAAATGAGGATCTCCTTAACAGTGTTGAATTTGGAGAAGAGTTTGGTACAAATGATTACCGACAAATTATTTTTAAGGTCACTGTCAACACTGCAAGTGATGTTGGTCAGCGCGACAGTCTCGAAAAAATGCCCAGTTCTAAACTTGCAGAATTCAATGATCTCTGCCTTGCTCTTTACAGGCAAACCTAGAATGATATGGTCAATGAAAAGGACATGAACGTAGTTTGGAGAAGCTTCAGTCAAGCCTTCATAGCAGTTGAGGGAGCATATGTGACAGTGCGCTGTAGACGGTCTGTTGTTAAAACGAAACTAACGCGGTGGAACGGTGAAATAAAAAAGTGACCGTTGTCTAAGAAAGTAGCTCATAAGAAAGTCAGAGAGACCAGTCACCAACCTGATTGAGTGATTTAAGTAGATTTGCTAAGAGAAACAGTATGAAGCGTATATTGCTGAAAATAGCAAAACAAAACCCAAAAGAGTTTACAATTATGTTAGAAGCGAGTTATTACACAGTCAGTTGCCCCATTAATTACGGCAGACGGTGTGTTGGTTCAAGACAACGAAGCCTTGGCAATAATCTTAAATTCCTTTTTTTGCATTTGTATTTACGATCGATGACACAACGTGTGACCCGAATCCTGTTTAATCGATGCTAGAGGCGAACGTTCTGGAACAAATTGACATAAAAGCTGAAGACAACCCATCAACAATAAACGGAATAAAAATAAATAAAACAGTAGGACCTAATAGATCTTACCCGAGGACAATTAGAGTAGCGAAAAATGAGATAGTTAAGCCCTTGACAGCCCTTTTCAGTAAGTCACTTGCAACAGGAAAAGTTCCAGATGAATGGAAGTTGCCAAAATGTAACACAGATTTTCAAAAAAGGTAATAAGTCCTATTAGCTTAACGTATGTAGTCGGAAAACTTGTGGAAACCATCATTCGAGATAGACTTGTAAACCATTTAGAAGACCACCTCTCCATAAACGATTCCCAATATGATTGTCGACGAAATCGCTCATGTCTGACAAACCTGCTTGATTTCATGATATAACAGTGTGTGACAAAATATGCAGTTGATGTCGTTTATCTAGATTATCAAAAAACATTCAATAAGGCTTTGCATCAAAGGTTACTAGCAAAAATTAAGTCGCATGGCAGTGATGGGGTTGTTTTTCGATAGATAAGAAATTGGTTGATTGGCCTTAAACAAAGAGTTATGATTTGTATTCATGTCTCACAATGGTTAGATGTAACATTTGTTGTGCCACAGGGATCAATCTTGGGACCGATGCTCTTTCTCATACATATTAATGAAATTGATAATGGGCCGCATTGCAACATATCAGAATTCGCTAATGATGCCATGCCGAGAAATAAATCTACAAATGATCTTGAACGTCTACAGCTTCAGAATGACATAGGTAAACTGATGAATAGGCTCATAGGTGGCAAATGAATATCGATAAGTGTAAGGTTTTACATCTTGGGAGTAAAAACATTAAGGCGAGCTACAGTATGAATTCAGGTGAACTGCAAAAGGAAATTGAGGAAAAAGAATGGGCGTAATAATCTCTGGTGACCTAAAAAGAGATGAATAGTAAACAGTGCACAGAAGCAGTGGAACGAGTGAACAAAATTGTTGGAATCATAGAAAGGGCCTTTGCATTTGAGTCCGGGAAACTCATCCTTGCTCTTTACGATGTATTAGTTCGTCCCCGTCTTGAATTGTGTGTTCAGTTTTGCTCACTCTACCTTCCAAGACAATACCCAGCCTGAGAAGCAAATCCTATGAGGGCCAACGAATGAATCTGTTTAGCTTAGAAGAGAGAAGGCTGAGAGGTGATAATGAAGGTATATAAGATTATCAAAAGCTTTGATGATCTGTCAAGCTACTTACGACGTAATATACATTATTTGATTTCACTCGTAGTAATGGACACAAACTCGTGGGCAAACGTTTTACCTCGAATGAGGCGAAGTACTTTTTCTCAACAGGATTGTTAACATATGGAATAATTTGCGTTAGAGTGATTGAAACCAATTCTGGAGAAACGTTAAAGAACACACTTGACAAGCTTCGCTTCACGGTCACGACTTCCATCATTTGCGCCACCTTAGTTACATTGACCGTTTGCAGGTTATTCTCTTTGAATTATCTGTATACCTTCTAACTTTTACCACACTATTGTGTAAGTTTCTGATGTCTTCCGCTATCACAAACAACCTCAAAAGGATCCAGTGGTCTGTTGCTGTTTGAATTCTTTTGTATTCCAATATATTCTTTTGTATAACGTTCCTCTCTCCCTCCTTTATCATCCGGCTGTTCTCGTTCCTTGCTTTCTTGTGTGTTTTAATCGCCGGCTGGCTGAAGACACACCTACATCAGCATCACAGTTGGTTCATTCCTAACTTCTACTGGTTTTTAACATCTTTTAATACACCTCATCTCTCCCCTGCATTTTTTTCTAAACTTTTCTTAGTGTTTTAAACTAAAACATTTCTGTGCTGCTGCTCCTTTATTGTACATTTCACATACACATCAACAAGAATAATGCGAATCTCGTAAGTTTATATATCCACATAAACTGTTTAATTCTTTGTAATTTCCAAGATCATATCTCCTTCTGTTGTTTGCTTTCATTTCTGCTTCTCTTACGTTCTCATCTATCAAATAAGAGAATTCAAGTATAATCTGACCACTGTATGCAATTAGGGTATTGTATATGTAAAAGATATTATTGATTTCCATGCTATTTTGTAAGAACATAAGATCTAGTAGTGATTATGTATCCTGCCGTCACATTCTAGTTTGATAGTAACAAGCTAGTGTGGGAGATTTTTTTGTGTAGCGTCTGTATATCCACGACTCTTTGTCTCAATGGTAATCCAAATTCTCCGAGTCTATCTCTTCATAACTGAAATCCACCAATATTAGGATTTTTTCATCTCGAGAAGAATATACGTATTTCAATGCTATGTACTATGTCATTTTTATTCACTAGAATACTTTGCAGGTTTAAAGATTATCATCTCCCCTGTGTGCAAAGTGCGAGCACTAGGGCTTGGTCCGGAGGTGCATTTTTTGTTGATACTCAGAACATACCACAATGGCTGGCAATACTGACACCACATGACTCAGTTAATGAGCAATTTGAAGATTTTTTTTTCCCTGTCGTACGGAGGAGTCTGAGAAGCTAGTGCGAGAGGCTGGAGCCTTCCTAGATGGAGATTTACTGGGAAAGTTTGAACACTTGGTCACGACACGCCTCATGGACCACAGATGGTCGAAGCCTCGTTCCATTTTCTCATATTGTCCTGATATTTGTCATAATAATCGCCTTTGTATTCTTTTTCTTATGATTATTATTGTCATAAACTTACTATGTTATAACTAATGTAGAAAAAAAATGCATGTATTAACAACTGCCGTAATATGTCAATTAGAACTTTAGTATATAAGTTACTGTGGCTAATTCTTGGTTGTCTCAGCAACAGGAAACAGCTGGTCAGCTTTTAATGCCACGATTGTCGTAAAACGTGAAGACATTTTACCGTGGACTATTATACCAATAGCTGGGTGGATATACAGTATAGCATTAACTTCGGTGTTGGAGCCTCCCGGATGGGATATTAGAACGATTTTCTTTAGTTTCTCCTGGAGAGAGATGCTTTCTTGTGTCTGATTAAATGTGATAATCACCGTCAACCGAAGCTGTGAAAGTCTGAGAAGTGCTTTTCATCATCGTCAGGTCGGTTGTGTGTCATATGGCAGGTCAGGTGTAATGATAAGGGTTGTGGGATTTTAGGTTAGCATTATTGGCTACATTTATGCTGATCTCTTCAGCTCATCACTATCTGTTCCACAGTTGTTCTCGTTAAAGAGCAGTAAGGCGCAGGATCAAATACATGATTTAGCTTGTGAAAGTCATCTCTGTTCTTAACTTTGCACCATTTGTACAAGAGCATCAGGATTTTCATCACTACGCGACGACTGATTATGTTTGTAAGATATCGAAAGATCTTTATTTGAAACAAATACTTTTAAGTCCCACTGATTTCAGACAGAGAGAAAGAAATGAAAACCATTCTGAGTCAATGATCCAAAGTATTATAAATCTCTGAATCCTGAAGTAACCCTTTAATGGAATGAGGCAATTCAGCAGGTGAGGGCCAACAACTGCCCGTCACTGCAGCTTCAGGTGACGCTAGACCAGTGGAATGTGACGCCTTGGTTCATATTTGCCAGTCAGCTGCACGTGTTCATGTTACACTCCATCAGATCGACCAAAGTGTTGCCAGTTTCCCACAAACGCTATTGTTGAATCATACCAGGTTGTCCACAGTGTTGCCAGTCAGTGTTGCCGGCCTTCCAGCGGTCCCAGCTGCATGTGAGTAACCTCGTGTGTTGCTTGTCACTGGTCCCGACACGGTCAACGAGCGTGGCACAGTGTGCAATATTCCCCAGAATACTCTGGTTCCCAGTAGTTCAGTTCTGTGCTTGCATATTGTGTTACCTGTGCTTTTATCTCTGCAAATCTTTCGTGCTTTTATGGTGCCTGAGAAAATACTGCACGATAGATTCTGTTGATGTTTATAAGTCCTGAAAATCTATAGCTTCTGCATGATCCTCATAGCCTTTTGGGAAACGGACGATAAGTGAAGAACTGAATATATCTTGAATAGTACATCTTTATGCATCATATCATAAAGCCTCGACCAGAATTATTCACCATTACGGTCACTACATCATAATCATTTCCTTTATGTTCCTTCTATTGCTTCTATTTAAGTGGTGTCTTTGTCTTGCGTTGCCCAAGACGTAGTTCTTTTACATACGAGAAAACTCCTTTTAGAAGGAAGTTCTCAAGCATATGGAAAAGCCACAAGCTTTTCTTATTTCCCTGAAGTTTCACTTTGTCTTTATCTGGATAAAACTAACCTCATTACCAACCTGGCAACAAGGTGATGGTACTCAGCTGATTAATGTAGAGTCAGGATCACTCGCCCTAAGCCTAGCCTTCATCTTGACACCATCTTCCTCAAATCATCAACAAATCTCCAGACTTGTTCCACCACCTACCTACTGTGCTGTACCCTCAGCAGTTGCTGTGGGAAAACCAGTGACTGTCGTCTTCCTCAGACTATAGGAAGAAGTAATTACTCACTCCCGCAACTTCACTCTCATGTTCAAAGTTTAGAATAGTCAGGCTTAGTTTTCATCTCATCTCTTTTCCTTAAAGTCTACAAAACTCCGGATGTATTTTTTTTTCTTTTTCGTTACATGTTAGATACGCGATGACAAACGATGGAATGTTGAGAAGGTCACGGCTGAGGGGCTAAAAATTTTTCACAGTTAGGGGTATTGCCTCAACATAAACAAGGCCACTTCACCACACCACTCTGGCTTGGCTGTTGAGCCAGTCCACCTCCGCCACTCTGGCTAGGATACTGAGGCAATCCAAATCCACTACCATGGCTTGGCTGCTGACCCAGTCCGCATCCAGTAATCTGCTAGGATATTGATTAAGTCCACCTCCACCAACACTGGACGAGCTGCTGACCCAGTCCACCTCCACCACTCTGGCCGGGTTACTGAGCCAGTCTACCACGACTCTCTGGGTTGTTCAACCATCTATTCGCCATTCTGCTGGGGTGGAGATCGAACTGTCTCTCTCACTCTGCCACGGCTGCTGAGCCTCTTTAGTCCCAGAAATCTACTCCTGGCTCTAGGAGAAATTCTAACACTTTCTTTAGTAACAAATGAATGGATTGAGTCATTCTGATCCGCTGAAGAGAACAAGTGGGACTTCCCCAAAAAGATAATATTGGAATCTGCTCATAGTCACATGTACTTCAGATAATGTGAAGTGGAAAAAAAAAATGAAATGAGATTGAGATCAGAAATTTGCCTCTGCCAGCTTAAGGTTATGTGAGATAGTTTCATGGGAAAATGTTGCTGTAGTATTGTCTTTTTAGGCCGGCAGCATATGACACACGAACAGCTGTTCTCCTGCATATTGGTTGGCCTGATTAGTGGCATCAGAGCAGTATATTTTATATAGCCCACATAATTTGGACCGACAGTGAATAATAAACACTTTGACCCAGCGACCACTATCGGTTCCCATACCCCACGCTTCCTCTCTGGCTAATCATAAAAGGTCTGATGAATTATTTCAAAATTTGCGTAATTTATCAAGTCATTTGATATTTCTACTAAATATCATCCCCCCTATTTGCTCATCTAGTCTCTAACTTTCTAATTTTGGTTCACTCTTTGTCTCATAAGCCCGTCTTGAATGCTATTCAGTATAGCTAAATATGTACGGCAGTTATGAACCATTCTCTTCCTTGTTTTCCTTGTGCAATTTCTTGGCTTTAGTCCACATGCCTCTTCTTTATCCTCTAAATTCCTGATTTTGTCCTGTAAGTCTTTCTTCTGCTTTTCCTTATCTGTCTTCAGCAGTGTCTATGCCATCTTTTACACTGAAAATATTAGGTTCTTCCAGTGGCTATAATTGCTTATATATTGACGAAATTCTATTGAGCAGAGTGACAATATTTTTTTGACAAAGGGAGCGAGCAGTTTAGTATCAATTTATATTAATAAATAGAAATTAGAAGTAATGAATATAAACCAGTCACAAAATGGACTATTTCACACGCCACTGGAGTGTGAGAGCCGTGTTAGACAACCATCATCCAGTAATCTGTATTCCTCAACAAATTTGCATACTGACGACGAAACAAATTGCCTAAATTTCCATCTGCAATATCAGGTCTATGTACTAATTTATTAGTTAAATGGAACACAGTTTGCTCGTCCAACATGTGGTCAGTACCTGAAAGGAAAATAGGAATGCGAGCGTTTGGTAAAGACATGTATGAGGTGATATTAAAAAGGGAATTCTTGTGTTTTTCTTGTATATAATGACCTTCATCTTACATGAAGGAGTAGATAAGGATAAAAGGATAGACTTCCACTGCAATGATTAATCCCTATAAAGGAACTCTGTAACATTCTGGATCCTGTATCGAACCATATACGCAGTGAAAGTGTATGAGGTATTAGGATTACCCTTACCACATGCAGAAGGTGTTAAAGATCTTCCGGTTGGTGGATTTAGTAGCCTGCCGTTGATGGACTTAATGACACTGGTAGTTTATATGGTTAAAGTCCCAACAACCAACCAACCACCCACTTGTTGTAGGTGAAATAATCATATTTCGGATAGTCTAGCAATCTAATAATCCACCCAAAATAAATAAATGATACTTCAGTGTAGATGTGTGTTTACGAAATACAGCAGAAAAAATAGTATTTCCCTCAGATTATAAAAGCAACATAAAAGTTTACAAAAATTATTTTCTTTTTGAACAATTATGAAAATCAATTAATTCTTTTGTGAAACAAAAAAAAAGAAAAAAAAGAAATGACCGCGGTTAGTGTGGCTTATCTTACTGTACAAACGTTGTGGTTATGTTGTTTGGTTTTGACTGTTTTTTTTATATTAATGACCAAATGGTAAAGGCAGATATTGAGTCAGTATGTCGACTATATATAAAATGTGAAACACACTTTTAGTAAACGAGTTAAACTTCGTAGATGATACAAAGCCAAAGGCAAAAACTTGTTTAGTACCTAAGACCCCATGATCCCTCACTTTATGCCATATATTCGACTGTATTTGGCAAGTTTCGTACCCTGCTGAGCTACAGAGACCTTATTTGGCCAGTAATTCTCTCAGATGCTGTTTGATTGTGATGAATACTGAGAAATATGTCATTAGATGAACAGTGGCTGAGAAATAGATCATCAGCAGTTTATCCTCAGGAGCCGATGACACGACTCCTGCCACTTTGACATGACTCTGTTCTCCATAACATGACGTTGATCACCGTGACCTAACTCAGGCCACCATGACATGACTCTGGCCACCTTGACATGACTTTGACCACCATAGGTATTCTATGATAAGATATGTGATAATTCCGTCCCTAAGTTGAGGTGCTGTCCACGGTAGATACATGGTGCCGGGCAGTGTGTTCCCCTCAGTTGCGGCTGTGGCCACGGGGAACTGTACTGGCCAGTGTGTTGGCTGTGGCCCTCACGTGAGGTTCTGGATACTGTAAGATTATACTGCTGGAGAGTGTGCTGGTTGTGGGTCTCGCGTGAGGGGCCTGGCTACGATGAACATATGGTGCTGGGAGTGTTGTGCCTCACTATACGTTGGTCCGGACCATAATAGATATATGGTGTTGGACAATGCACGGCCGCCTGGGTCATAATTGCTCATTACGGGGCCTTTCTCAGGCCGCCGGTAGGGGGCCTCCCAAATCAATGAGCCTTTAGTGATATGGACCCCTCGTTGCCCCCCTGGGGAACGTAATGGCGCAGGGCTGGTCGTTATGCTGGGGCGGGAAGCGCCGAACGTAATACGCTGTATGACGAACGAATCAGGAAATAAGATAACCAATGTGTGTGTGTGTTTGTTTGTTGCTGTTTGTGTATTATACATATGTATAAGGGTAGGATGCAATATGGATATGAATGTGTTATGCAGAACAGTGCATTGTCCTCTTAAAATGAGAAACATTATATATA
>JAUUDW010627434.1:0-11424 GCA_032361385.1 Panulirus guttatus
CAGAGAAAAAAGGAGGTTATAATATATCACATTATAATGAATATAACAGCTTGGTGTGGCGGGAATAATCGGCAGCCTTCGCCATGCGAGAGTTGTAGCTCTGCAATTGGCATATTTTTCTGGTGTCAGAGTCACTCAGTGCCCGCCAACACAGTCTATGCTACGAAGAGAGAGAGATCACCACACAAACTAAATTCGACAAAAATCACTGAACAACTTAATATTCGATACCAACCTTGGACCCAATGGATAACTTAACATCTTGAGAAATTTGAGAGTTGTTGGGTAGCGCGCATCCCTCATACGCTACGCCTGCGCAAGGGCACTTGTTCTGTACAGAAGTCACTCCAGAAATTTCGCTCGACACCGAATCAAGAAGTTAATAAAAACCATCCGATTCTAACTCCAGCCGGCCAGCCAACATGAGCCTCCTTCCCAACTAATGATATAAAAAAGTAATCTCCAGAATATCATCACAATTTGTCATCATTATCATCATCAGAATGAAATAACTCAGGGATCAGATGCCTCACAGTTCGGGATGTTCGCTGGGACACCGGAGCATGGCTCGGTTCCTCCTGACACGGAACCGAAGACCGATGCGATCATGATCTACCAGAGTGTGACAGGAGTTCCGAATGACGTACCATTTGGCTAGGACCGTGCGTACCGAGAGGCAAGGTTCGACTCGACCTTCGACAATCGTGCTTGGGAGCGACGATAAGATACTTATCTCACGTGGTCCGATAACGACCCGAAGCGGTTCAGCGAAACCTGAGGAACGACTCCAAACCACACCCGCCACACTAACGAAACACGTCGACATTCGAGGAAAGCCGTTTTCTCGCCAGGTATCCCCGCGAACCGTCCCAGGGAGACGTGGGCGTCGTTAGCCAGGATAAGGGGGAGGGGATGGGGTAAAAGAGGTGCGTCAGAGGAGTCACAGTGAGGGGATGGCATGGAAGACGGGTGTCAGAACAGCGTTGTAGAGAGATGGCGTGGAGGAAGTGTTAGATCAGATTAGAGGGAGGAATGGAATGGAGGAGGACGGGTGTTGGAGCAGCATTAAAGGGAAGAAAGGAATGGTGGAGAAGAGGTTAGAGAGGAAGAGGTGTGAGTGTTATACAGGTACGGGTGTGCGATCTGAAGATTCCAGTAACGGTAAAAGAGCGTGGCACTAACGCGGAGGGTGATGGGATGACGAGCGAGTCAGGAACCAGGTGGTGAGGATGCAGGATACGGGTGTGACGGCTCACCAGTTGTTCCGCACCGTTCTGAACCGAGAGATAGAAGCGGAGACTCCTTCCTTGCCTACCACCAGCGATGTAACAGGAACTCAGACACTGTTCCCTACACGGCAGACCTCCGCCAGTGGGTGAGATATGGCAACAGCACAGCTCTCGAGCCAGTGTGCCTGCTTACCTAAGAATGCCTACGGCGAGATTTTTTCTTGATATGAAGAAGGGTTAGCCAGCGGCGCTCACCGTATATAAGAAGAGCAGAGGCGGGCGTGTGGCACTAACGGAAATGGCTGTACTGCTAAATGTTCTCTTTTGACAGTACATCAACGGCCAGCTTCTTGGATATATGGCTGATTTTGTAAAATTTGTAAAACATTAAAACCTTAAAGTTATTCAGCGTTTTTTTAATAAAAGATATCTAAAAACTTAAAACTATCTGCGCAGAATTATATACTTTTGCTTCCTTTAAAAATTTGTGTATCTTTTAACATTAAAATTCTAGTCTAAAATTTCTCCAATGTCTTCATCCCTTCCATTGTCATTATATGTCTCATATTTGACACTGAGGTTCCCATACTTTTTGCTTCCCGTTAGTACACGTTGCACGGTAATATTGCAATTGCAGGAGTCAAGCGCTGGAGCAAGTCTCCTCTACATTAAGTGACCCGGGGGTCAACAGAGTGTGACCATTCATCAGTCGCCAGGGACTTGTAGGAGGGACGCCATTCTTCTGCACCTTCCTTTATCCTCTGGGCTTTGTTATTCTTTTGGACTTCCAAGTCCCATCAAGTCCACTACCTACAAAGTTTGATCCCAGGAACCTTCCAGGGAGGGAAACAGGTAATACCCACTTCTTGAATCGTATCCAGATCAATAGCATTAAAGGCATTTACCATTATATCGAAAATGTGAGAGAACTTCAGATGCTGATCAAACACCTTAGTCCTCCCAGTAGTAAAAACATGCTGGTGTAGATGGCGTACGTTGTAACCAAACGAGATATCTTAAGCGAAGTTCCTCGCGCCTTGAGGAGTTCTGAATGCTCCTGCACATATCCTGATACCAAGATTATGGACAACGTCAACTATTTTCAGGACATCGTCAGCGACCAACGGATATCCCTGGCAAACGCAGTCCAGTGTCCATCTGCATAATGACACACGTGACCTAGGCTTGATTTTCCTACCTGACCCCTTGCAGAAGTGAGATATTATCTGCAAAATGTTACATGACTTTTCGACACTTTACTCTCAATGCGAGGGGCGCATGTCAGTCTTCTATCAAAAAATCATGTCCCAAAAATCTTGCCTTCTCTTGGTAAGGAATGAGAACTTTTAATATTACTTGCTAAACAGCTGATCTTTCAGTTAATCTTGTTGAGGCACAGCCATAGTCTTTTTTTCTGTTGAAACTGAAACCAGAGTTAACTGCCGTATCGGTTATCTTATCAACTTACGTTTACCAGCGACTCACTTCGACTTCAAGGAGATGATGAAGTGCAACAGGCAGCCAAATCATCAGCAGAGAGAGAGAGAGAGAGAGAGAGAGAGAGAGAGAGAGAGAGAGAGAGAGAGAGAGAGATAAGATAACATCCCCAGGACTGGTGTCTCCAACAATGTTAACGGCAGCAATGAAGTAGGTGACAATATGGCACTTCCCCGCGTCACACCTTCTTTCAGTAGGGAATTCCAATTCCCTCGAGTACTAACTACCAGCCAATACCTTTAATGTTTTCCCTCAAAAACCGATGAGCAAAACTCAACAGTCTGCCTTAAGAGCCTTCTCTCTGTGGAACTGCCTCATGATACCGTTATCTCCAAGTAGGATCATGGGGCTTTCCTAAATCCCCCCACAAAAAACTTCCACTGCATGACTTTAACTTTCTGATGTCACTGGATACCATATTCGTGTCATCGGGTCTGTGGTAGATCGAAACTTTATACAGCCACACTGGTACATTCATTTCTTTCAACATACCAAACCAATTCATTGCAAACCATTTTTTTTCCAGACACAACCAGTCAGTTCAATAGGGCTATAGCCTTTATCGACGGTAGGTTCTATAGGTTTTTTACCCGGATAAAAAAAAATGGCAAGTATAAGGGATATCTTTTAAGTACGTGAGAGTACACTAAGCACCCATATCAGGTTCTAGCAATAATTCTATGGAGGCTTCAGGAAGATGTCTGGACACATCATAGTGCATTCCATCCTCCCAGAGACAACGGAATCAATGCCTGATACAGCTGATGCCGTGTCGTTCATAAGAAATGGCTCACTATGGCCCTCCTCGTAATAGGAGAAGACAGGCAAGGGAAAGGTCTCTCTTTGTCTAATACCTTGGACCTCCCAACTGACAACAGACGCTCACGAGAAACTTTCGCCACTACAGGGGGGTCATTTACTACGATGCCTCCATTGTTAGGGCACGGCAAAGGGGCGGGAGAATACTCTCCAACCAACTTCTTTATTCTCCTTGAAGCTCTTTCATGCCCGGTACTAGAGTTGATAACCTACACGTACTCTGAGTAAGATACACTCTTGGCCTCGCTGAGAATCTTCATTCTTTAAAGATATTCTTTCATAAATTAAGTTATCAACCAAAGAGTTAATGTCACTTAATCTTCTGCAAGCGTACTGGTTCCCGCCCGCTCTAGACTTGAATGAAGACCGAGACTGAGTAACTGATCTGATCACGTTTGTTTAAAATCCAACAGCAGTAATAAAACCAAAAGACCGAAGACCAGAGACCAGGGTACACGGGAGGAGGCGAGCAAAGAGGCGAAGTTTCATTCCGTCTCTGAACTCGGGATGTCCACTGATGGTGTGAGTGATCACGCCAACCCAAATCCAGTTCCAACTTAATCGGGTGAGGCCAGTATAACGAAGTGCGAGGCGTGGCAGATACGCTGGTGGAGTTCATACTCCAATCTAGATTTTCCAAAATGGTGTTTCGAAAAGTCCCGCATCAAAGATTACTAACAAAAGACGGTGTGGTAATCCAACGGTCAGAAAATTAAAGAAGTGGCCGTAAACTTAAAAATCCAAAGCCGAGGTGTCAGGAGAGTGCGAGTCATCTCACCAATACCCAAGTCCAATGCTCGAATAGATGTATGTATGTATGAGAGGAAGCGAGACTCGTCTCACTCTCTGAGTTGAGGAATCAGGACAATCAATCACCTAAATGTCTGAGACCCGAGCACAACATGACTTAGCGAAGCCGGTGGATTAGAAAGTGACGTTTGTGACACACTTGCGGACCACGCGTTAATGAATGACTCGGGCAGGTGTCCTGTAACCCAGACTTGGAGGAGTGACTGAACCTTGTCCGATCACGGTATGATGAAAAAACGGGCAAGTTATTGGGTAAAAACTAAAAGTCGCGCGAGGTGTGTGTGGTCACGTTCGTCCATGCGCTGTGCGTGCTTGTCCGCTTTCCACCGCAGAGCGGGAGGGAGCTGGGAGGTGGTACGCAGGCGATCCAACACGGCTCAGGAAAACCAGTCAATGGTGACCATAGCTCGGGGGTTCATTCACGATGGGACGGACGACAGCGTTGATCCCCGACTTCGTTCCGCTTTCGTAGTCTCTCTAACCATCGAAGAGCCGAGTCATGTTGCTTAGCCTCGGATGCCTCCTTTACCTTCCGGTACACAATCCTAAACTCCTTAAGTGCTTAATTCCACCGACCCACGTCGCATCCTGCCAAGAAACAGCGGTGTTTCCATACCAGGGGAGGGGAGGTAGGTACGCTCACCCCCTCCCTGCCCAAACCTTGTATCCTGCACACCTTCACACACACACACACACACACACACACGCTTTACCTTTCCCTTACCTCACCCCCACCACCACCACCATCACCATGGGCAGCAGCAGAGGGAGGAGATCAACGACCCCGCCGCCTCCCCCCACAAGGTCCGGAGGTCACCAACCTCCACCACATTCAACTTTCCCCCAAGTGGGTCACCGGGGACCCTCTGGGTACCACTCGCTCCCCGCCACCACACACCACCGCCAACACTCACTAACACCTGGATTCACCCAGGTCCTTCACACCCATCCCCCCCATCATTAGCCCTTCACACACCTGCCCCAAACCACCAGCCCTTCACAGCCACCGCTCCAGTACCAGACATTACGCCCCTCCCCTACCACTACAATAACGTAGTTATTTTAATGAAGAAAAGAGTAAAAGCTTGAACTGAGCAAAGACAACTGGGAATAAAGAAGATGGCAAGAACTGGAAATTGGCCGATAAGGGAATATCATAAATGAATAGGAAGAAACGGAGAGAACGTCATGAAGTGAAAGATGCACCACAATGAGAGGGAACTCAGGAAGACGATGAAAATCATGAACAAGCAGAGATGGTCGGAACTGTAAGATTCAATATAAAGAATGAAAGATACAATGCTAGCAGAATATACCCAACCATTACTAAGGGACTGAAATTTCCAGTTCCCTAATCATTCCATAAAGGAAGTTTGTGCAGAACTAATGAGATTTAGCCACTCTAGCACCATCCTCATAACATGAGAAACAAACAACTGACATACACATACACGTACATCACTTCATGACACTTAAAAAAAAAAAGGTTCTTCAAAATAATTTCTGAACCAGAAAAATCCATAGCTTTTTCCAATTGCTCAAATGATACCATTTAAGGAGGCTGGGGACCACTACCAGAAGTACTAAAAATAACACCAATAAACAGGTTTTCTCAGCATACAGCATCACCAGTGGGCGCGCGAGAGAGGAACAAGTTCAGTTAACCTCACCAAATGTGGTGCTACTTCGCAGGACACCATCTCTCTCCCACAGAGTGTCGTTAAGTAATCAATGAGACTGATTTTCCAGGTCGTCTTCCAAAGACTTCTCACGTGTATAATGGAGAAACAGAATCACCGGATACGTTGACCAAGAAGCAAGATGTGTCTACCCAGTGTGACCACGTCATCTGTAGAGGAAACCCTGCTAGCTCTTACACAAGATCATATGTATTTACTACCGAAAGTTGGAAAATGGGTTCAGGATCGTCAGAACTGGATAGACGAGTTACAGTGGTCAGACCTGGAAGGACGGGCGATGACGGTCAGAACTGGAAAGAACGAGTGATGATGGTCGGAACTGCAAGGACCAGTGATGATGCTAAGAACTGGAAGGAAGAGGGACGGTGGTCAGAACTGGTAGGGGAAATGATAAGCAGACTACCAGACATGAGCAAATAAGAACGGTATACACTGGACGAATGTCCAACAGAAACGGCGAAGACTGAAAACTGCCTGATACGAACAATGAAAACTGGTAAAAGGACTAACAACAATTGGGGTGAAAAAACTTATGAAAGAATTTTGGACGATGCGAACTGGAAGAGGAATTTCCTGACGGCAGCGTGCTGCATGACCAAGGGAGGATACGGGAGAGAACCTGGAAGGGTACTGGTGAAGGGAGTTCCAGGCGGGACCAGACGGTGAGGACGTTAACGACTCTCCCGGCAGTTGAGTCATTACGGGAGCATTCCTGTATAACCTGTTGCCAGGAGTCACCATCGGGCGGCAAGAGCCAAGGTCAAGCTACGCTACCCAGCCGGTCGACCAGCAGCCCGGCCAGTCTGGCCAGCTTTCTCCTGGCCCGTCCGGCCCGTCCCGGCCCGGCCGGGCCACCCTACCGCCCGTCCCGTGACCCGAGGCAGCCTCACCTCCATGCCTTCCAGCCCCCGTCAGTACCATGACTCGAACCCCACGAGAGAAGTTAATATGTCATGATGAAACCCCAGGAGAGCCATTTACTAAACCTCTTGGGAACTGTTAACGAGTCCTTACACAACCTCACCGGGGACATGACTTAGACCCTCGAGTCATGTTGAAACTCTTGACCTTCAGAGTACAATAAAAACCCCTTCAGTACAATGACATCGACAGCCTTCACTAAGACGAGAAACTTTCCCCCAGTATGGTGACAACCACCTGTTAATAAGAGTTTATCGCCCTGACTGCAATCATGGCCACCTTGAAACACGACGACTCAACCCCCTCTGGACATGATCTAATACCATCCCCGTCCCAATGAACTACGGGAAAACCTTCAGGCTTCCAAAGAACCGCTAGTGAAGGTCTGGATAGCTGCGCGTACTATTCCCAGACACGACTCCCACCCCGAGACCCCTCCAATCCCGCCATCCACAGCAGGCGGCGTCCCCAAGTAAAGTCTCTTGCATCCTTCTTGTTTACAGTGGTAACACCTTAACTATGCTGTCAATCTACCAACACAAAAATTTTAGGTTACCGTTGCTATCCACCAATAGATAAACTGCTCAAAGATCATTAGGTCTGTTGTTATCTAGCTTCCCCGTGTTGTAACCCCAGTTAGCTGATGCTGATGTATCAGGAATGCAGGATACTCTTGCTGACGATCGATCAGGTCTCCTGTTATCTGTCCTTTCCATGTAACTGGAGATAACAGTTTGAGAATGTTCAATACCCTGTTACTATCTTCCAGTGTATATAACTCCGTCACAGATCACCAGGTCTTCTGTCTCTCCCCCATGTACACCCTTGTGCTACCCCAGTTAACTGGCCCTTATACTTGCGCTCCCACTTAACTGCTTTCCATACACTAATTAATCACATTACAACAGGTGTGACCGTATTTTAAAGAAATCAACAACCCCAGGCCTAGCCACTGAACGTTCTTTGGCGCCTCGATCCGCAAGCCGCGTCCGGATGCCGTTACCGACGCTGGAAGGTCCGTGGACACAATGTACCCAACTTTCTCATGAGTCCATGAAAAGGCACACACGCACACAGAGAGACCAAAACGGCGAACAGAACGCCTTCCCGGGGTATCCATCTGCCCATGTGAGCCGCCTTGAGACTGGAGGCAACGGGGGAAGGGAGAGGAGGAGAGGATGAGGTGGGACAGACATCCTGAAGCCGCTCGACAGTCCTTACAAGTCTACTACTACTATTAGCCTCGCCAAAGGAACCTGCCAGTCAACAGTCCGGGACCCAAGCCACCTCCTCCAGTTACTTACGAAACATTCACGCGTGCAAGCGGCGGCAAACGACTGTTTTCCTCTTCCTGACAGGATCACAAGTGTCGGTCTAGGACCTGACGCGTGGTGCCTCCCCGAACGACGACGATGACGACGACGCTGCCCACGAACCACAAGACGGAGAGGCAACGCAGGTCTCCGACGGAGGAGGTGGATTTCAAACAAACCCCCTCAGCACAGCGGCACGACCCTATGAAAAACGACGTTACGACCCTCGGGTATGACGTTTTGGTCCCTGATCAGGTCAAAACGTCGCGCCGCCACGCCAAAGGGTCGTATCGCCGGTGCTCCAATGGTCGTACGGTCTGAGCTCAAGGGTCGCACCGCCAGCGTTCAAGGGTCGTAACGTTAAGTCTCCGATAGGTCGACGAAGACCAGGTCGTATATCACGGGCAGCCCACAACCCCAACCCCAGGTCAACCCCAAAGTTCGCAGTAAAAACATGTGCTAGGAATCCAGGAACGTTCTCTATGGAACCTAAAAGCTCCTGTAGCTCACAACCTCTTGTAAGTAACCCACAAGTTCCTATAAGTAATCCCCATGCTCTTATAAGGAGCCCATATGTTATCGTGAGGAAACCAGAAGCTCTCTAAAATAACCAATGAACTCGCGTAAGTAACCCACATGCTCTTGGAAGGAGCTCTGGTAAGGAATCCAGAAGTCATCCTAAGGAACCCAAAAACTCTTGTAAATAACCCACAAGCTCTTGTAAGGACACCAACAAGCTCTTTAGGAAGCCTGTAAAGATCTTGTAAAAAGGAAAATCGAGGGGAGGATGGGAGATCCTGGTCTGGATGGGAGATTCTGTGAATGAATACCAGAAGACAACGCCGACCATAGAAGTAAGGGAGGATATGGCGGGAGGACGGGAGAGGGGTGTGGGGATGACGGGGAGAGGTGTCGGGGCCAGGTGAGGGGTGCGGAGGCCATGTGAGGGGTGCGGGAAGCCAGATGAAGGGTGCAGGAGGCCAGGTGAGGCGTGCGAATGGCCAAGTGAGGGGTACACAGGGTTAGCTGAAGGACCCTGGGGGCCGTGAGTGGGGTACAGAAGGCCAGGTGAGGGGTGCAGCAGGCCAGGTGAGACTTGCCGGGGGTCAAGTGAGGGGTGCAGGAACGCCAGATGAGGAGTGCAGAGCCAGGTGAGTGTTGCAAGGGGCAGGTTTGAGAGCGCAACGAGCAGGTGAGCGTAGGTGGTACTAGGTGAGTACAGAAGTACCCAGTAGCATGCAGTGCGCAGTTAGGTTCCCACCTTTCGTCCATTTGAAGTCAAAGACGACCTTGTACGTGATGGTGTTTAGCCTCACGACCACTGATATCTTGATTCTCCAGTGGCATCCCTTTGACCTCGCCTTGGCCCAGGATGGCTTCGATGTTCTCTACATCCAGGTGGCTACTGGCCGTTTGCCCTCCTACTTTTCCATGCCGGCTGTTGAGCCGGAGGGAGAGGTGGATGGGGGAGGTGCCTTCTGCTTTGCTATCCTGTTTCAGTCACTGTATTTAGAATATTTGTACAGATAACCTCGGTTTGTACTGTCAGGTCTTCTGTTATCTGTCCTTCTCATGTACTGTCCTCCAGCAGATAACCTCGTCATAGACCATCAGGTCTTCTGTTATTTGTCCGTCCCATGTACTGTCCTTCAGCAGATAACCTCGTCATAGGCCATAAGGTTCTTCTGTCATCTGTCCTTCTCATGTTCTCTAAGCCCGAATGTTTTGAGTATATTGGACATGGTGGCGTCCGTTTCAGAAAACGCTCTGCGTCCAGTAGGTTTTAAGCGATGAAAAACATGTCATTTGCTACGGCCAGACAACTTTTATTCTAAAAAGTCGTCTCCCATTAGACGTAACCCGTTTTCTTTCACTCATTTGGCTTCTCCTCCCTCCTCCGTTCCTCCCTCTTATTTGTCGACGTTCATCTTCGTTTTATTGTATTCCTCTTCCTCCGTATTCCAAGTCAACTCACGTTTTATCTTCGTTTTCTTTATAGTCTTCCCACAGCGCTTCCCCTCATGCATTACCCAAGTGAAATGTAGAAAACGGCAGGATGGAAATAACGAGACTTGGGTTAAAAGGAAATGGTTGGATGATACTCGTAAAGAAAAGCGTATGTACCGAGGGGTCAGACTGGCTCTGTGTTTGGGAAGGACCTGGCACGGCTCAGAGCGACTCAGGGCGTCGAGTTATTAAGCGTCATCGAAAGGCCTGATGGAGCCAGATGCGTCAACGCCAGCGGAAAGGTAGCGACACTTAGCGCTGAACGCTTACCGCTGAACTGATGACGTACACGGGTCGTAGTGGAGGACCTGTACGCTCTCCCCTTCTTGCCATGTAGTGTACAGTGGTGGCCGCTAGAGGACTCTGGTGCAGTTAGATGGCGGACGAGGGGATGCGGAGGCCTTGGAAATTTTGTTTTCCCTTCCGGAAGTAATTCAGTCTTAGAGTGAAATTTAACGAAAAGGACTCGCTTGTAGGAGGATCCCATAGCTTCTGTGTGAGGATCAGTCACGTGAGGATTGACCGTTACGTTGCCTCCTCCTCCTTTCCTCGAACAGCTGTGGAATTTCCTCTTCCACATTTCGTCTTTTACTCTCCGTATAAGCCCCTTCCAGCTTTGAGTCAGGTCGGCAAACACCTGTGGAGATCAAATTTAATTTCTTCTTCTCGTCCTTACTGGTAAAAGAAGTCACTTAGGAGAAAGTGGCTCTGCGACGAGTGACGAGGAGGAAGGGGGACGAACCAGTACAGGAGACGAAGTGGGTGGATGAGACGGACGAGTGGGTGACGAAGACCGTGGGTGGAAGTGTGATTGGCGACCCCCTGCGGTGGCTGAGGGAACCATAGGCCACAAGAGATGGTGCAGACAAACCCGTGGCTGCTTCTGCTACTGCTTCTGCTGTTCCTGCTACTGCAACTGCTGCAGGTCGTCGTGTGCCGGGGTCGCAACATTCCCCCCCCCCCTCACTATCCGTCTCCGTCATTAAGGCCGCCACAGTGTTTCACCTAATTAGAATTTACGATGTGTAAAATCTGCATACGTCGATTTGCTGCAGGCAAGGCTCTATGGTGGCGGCCCTGAGGGACGAGAACACCCTCCCAAAGCCCCCTAAAAGCCCTGAATCCCCC
>JAUUDW010627444.1:0-11424 GCA_032361385.1 Panulirus guttatus
GGATCGAACCGTCGTCCCCAAGTGGTTAAGGCACCTCCCGGGCCCTGGTCGCAGCCCTTGCCTGACCCTTGCTCGCGTCTAGGGCGGAGGCTCCCTCCCTCGCAGCACCACACCTGTGCAACACCTCACTGTTGCAGGTCATTAGGGGCGCCGTGGCTGCCTCGCCCGCCTGGCCCGTGTCTCCTGCGTCAGACTTCCTGTTTTTTTAGGAGGGCGTGGGCGCTCGCCGCCTGTTTTATATGGGCGGGTGTACAGGGTGTGGGTGGGGTAATTAGGACGTGTGATTGGCGTGGGCGGGGTAGCCAGGCCATGTGCCTGTCCGGTGTAATGTAGTTACGTGTACTGAGGGCTCCGGGTTGTATAGTGATGCGTGGGCAGTGTAAGATGCCCGCCTGTGATCTGCTTAATGGGTACCGGTGTAGTGAAGGCGTGGCTGTTTGTTTATGGGCGCATGTGAGTGGCGATTTGGGCGTGTGTGGTTGGTAGTTTGGACGTGTGTGGTTGGTTGATTGGGCGTGTGTGTAATTTTCCGGGCTGTGTAGTGGTAGTTTGGGCTTTTGTGGTGGTTTGACGTGTGTGTGGTGTAGTCCGGGCATGTTTGGCAGTTTGGGCGTAGGCGATGAATGTTGGGTGTATAGGTCGTGTACATGACATATACGGTGCGGTATGGGCGAGGGCAGCGTCACGTGGACTTTAAGTGTCGAGGTCAAGACGTTCATGAGGTGCCAAGGGCGTGGGTCTCAAAGGGTGGTACGCACCGTAAAGGTGGTACAGTATGGACGCGGGCTTGCAAGACGGGTACAGGTGTGGTACAGACCCTGCTTGTGGTACAATAAGAGCGTGAGTTCTCCTGGGATGGTACATGTGTGGTACAGACCCTACAGGTGGTACTGTAAGGGTGTGAGTTCTCCTAGGGAGGTAAAAGTGTGGTACAGATCCTATAGGTAGTACAGTAAGGGCGGGAGTCCTCCTGTGATGGTACAGATGCGCCACAGACCCTGCAGGTGGTACAGTGAGGGCGTATGGGTGAGGGTGAGCTAACACGATAACACCATATTAGTACAGAGGCCTGGGCCGGGCCGGGATGTGTCTAGGTGGGCCGGGCCGGGCAATGTCTGGGCTGTGTCTGGGCGGACCCCACACCACCGCTACCCTCACCTGGTCGCTCGTGAGGCACTCGAGGAGGGGGTGTAAACATGGCCTTCAGTGGAGAGCTTGGTCCCTCCGACTCCTGCCCTCACTCCTAACATAGCATGCTGCAGGGCACTGCCACTCCCGTCACACCCAAGAAGAATTCACAGATATCTTTCCTAGAATCTGTTTGACCGTCAGTGACGAGGGTATATGGTATTTGACAGCTTGGCCTCGAGCTAAGCTGTGAGGTTAGAGGGAGCGCCCCCTTAACCTTCGAAAGGTGAGGTGAGGTCCCTGACTCAGCTGTTGGGGGTAGAAGACCTGAGAAATCATCGTAAGCTATACATAAGGTCAGGTAAGGTCCCACGCCTAGCTGTAGGGGGTAGAAAACCTCCGGGACTATCGAGAGGGAAGGTAATGTTCCTCATAAATCAGACCTGGCCGAGATGGACGGGTAGAAAGCCCCCAGAGCCGTCCTGAGGTGCTTTTAAGTTAAGATGGGTGTGTATGAAGGTGTGTGTGTGTGTGTGTGTGTGAGGTTGTAATTGCTGTAGGACAAGAGAAAGCGGTGCGAATGTCCGTGTGATGGGGTGCAGCGTCTGGCCCACCGTCTTATGTATGTAAATGAGAATTTCCCTACGTGTTTATATTTGTGTTTTATGTAATATACATGTGAAGGAGTGAGAGACCTTGTGTGAGTGGCTGGTGAGGAGCCTTGTGTGAGTGGTTGGTGAGGAGCCTTGCGTGAGTGGATGGTGAGGAGCCTTGTGTGAGTGGCTGGTGAGGAGCCTTGTGTGAGAGGCTGGTGAGGAGCCTTGTGTGAGTGGCTGGTGAGGACTGTAGGAGCGACTTTACTGTTCACTAGAGCCTCTAACGCTGCTAATTGGCGGTTTGATAATTACCAGTCAGCATATATCGTTTGGGTTCATATTGCTGTTGTATTATACAACCGAATTTATTAATTCAACCTTTATTCTGGGACCTGGAGTCACATATACTGATGTTGTGAGTTATCAAGTTATTGTAACAAGTGCTAAATTGATGTATGAATTTTTTTTCAGTCATTTTTCTTCCAAGAGTCAAGTTGGCAATAGTAATCTTTCTTCACTGACGATGGGAGTGATGTTACACTGATGGTGACACTAACCTGACCTCAGTGTTAGGCTCCCAAGACCTGGCTGTCACACTAGATATGTTAGAGCGACATCACTGCTGTGGCCACAGTAACAGCGTTGTCTCTTGGGGTTGTGAGGCCACAGTCACAGCGTGGTCCCTAGGAGTAGTGTGGCCACAGTCACAGCGTGGTCCCTGGTAGTGGTGCGGCCACAGTCACAGCGTGGTCCCTGGTAGTGGTGTGGCCACAGTCACAGTGTGGTCCCTAGGAGTGGTATGGCCACAGCTCTGGGTGTGGTGGCGGGTGGGGTCCCAGACACAACCACAGTTTTTATTTGCTTATTATGTTGTCGGGATCCATCACGACGGTGGGGGGGAGGGAGGGAGGGAGGATGGAGTCGTCGCCAGCTTGGTGGGTACATGAGGCACAGACTACACCCAACCTGTACATGATACGCATGCTACACACAGCCTTTGTATGATACAGGCTACACCCGGTCTTTACCTACCTACACCCTGTTTTATCCTGTTCTCAGCAGGTGTAATTTTATGTTGAAATATTACACCTTAGTGGGATGGGATTACAGATTAGTTATATTCATACTTATTGCATTTAAGTGTAGCTTATGATGTTATTGCAGTGACATGTTTGTAATGCTATAGTACGACTCAAAGGAAGCCAGTCATTTGGAAAGGCAGAATCATCGAAATATATTGAAAGGAATAAATAAGTAGATAATTTGAACTTCTTACATGTTTCTAGACCCTACTCTTTGTAGTCGAAAGGTTTTAGGAGGAAGAGAAAATGCGAAAGGAGGAGGAGAACCTCCAACATTCCTGTTCAAAGAGCGAAGGAGGCATCATAAACGCCTAGTCCTCGTGTGCATGGTCTCCACACACAAACTCCTGGATGCGGCAGCAGCCAGTAGCGTGGTGTGGCTTGTGGTGTGTAGTAGGGTTTGGGACACACTCAGGAGAAAGGTGATAACAGGTGAGTCGATAAGGCAGAATGATTTTGATTTCAGTCTGACTAAGAGGGAGATGGAAGAGGAGCCTTCCCAGATATGCGAGCCATGCTGGGGCGAGCGAGGCCCCTTGTAAATATGGAACAGCTGCTTAGAAGGAGAAATTATTGCGCACCTTCACTGCTCTACATCCTCTTGGGAAGCAGATTATGTTATGTTCTTTATGTAGGGCTTTCTGGATAGAGTAGAGGATATGGTAATGCTTAACATGTTAATGTTACTTCAGGGGTCAATTGTTGTGCTTAAAAATTTGACATAAGAAGGAGACTGTGGTCTGTCGCTTGGTTAACTAACCCCTCTGGGAACCAGCCCGCCATTCACCGCTCTGGCGTGTTGTTAATTTCAGTAACCTAACTTTAATCTGAAAGAAAATCACACTGATGTACTGCATTTTACTGTCAGGTTAAATCTGAACTCCAACCCCGTAACTTCGTCATGTGATTGAAGTTACTCAAAGAATAATCATTGGCTTAATTACGTCGCTGAGGTTACTGAGTGTACAAAAAAAAGAAGGTAATCCAGAATAAGCGATGGGGTGATGTAAACGATTTTCAATTTTTGTAAATTTAGACAGAAACTGAATTTGAGTTAACTAGGCTAAACTGCCTCACCGCCTTTGTCCTGTTGGCGTCCTGTCACACATCTGACCTCATCCCCGACATCTTTGGAAAACCAGCGTATTTAAAAACCAAATTTTTCTCAATCTTTGCCTTGCCTTGCCTTCCCCGTGTAAATCGTATTCACACAGTCAACCGTACTAGTAACCGGAGAGTCTATTCCCGTGGATGGATCCCACAAAACCTTCCACCACTGAAAATTGTATTCCGTTCCTAACCCCCCCATCCCTCTGTGGCGGCACCCCCGGGGCCCTGGGCTCTCCTGAAAAGTCGCCTGAAGTTCCTCTGGCACCGCTTGGATGGCTTGGCTCCGTGCCTCTTATCAGAAAATTGCATGTTGCCCGAAGTGTTCGACGGAGATGCGTGAATTCAGAGCCGAAGAATACATTCCAGTTTATTTCCTGATAGAATATGTGTCGGTGCGTGAATATTTCCCACCCCACCCCCATGGCAACTTTTTCCTTCGTGGCTATATTGATCGGTTGAGTATTTCATCCAAATATTGCTCTCTCTCTCTCTCTCTCTCTCTCTCTCTCTCTCTCTCTCCTCTCTCTCTCTCTCTCTCTCTCTCTGAGCAGGAACATCTTCAAGCTACGCCATTCGGTGTCTCAGGCGAGGGAGTGTGGCAGCGGCTCCATGCTTGGTGACAGGGAGGGGTGGTGAGAAGGGAGGGTGGGTGTTTGTGCAGCGTGCTGCTTCTCACCAGGTCGGCGGTGTTGTGGTGTCTGAGGGAGAGGGAGAGGGAGAGGAGGTCGACCTGCCGGACCCGACCCGTATGGCCGGCCAAACATCCATCACACGCACTTTGCGGCCGCAACAACAATCGATCTTTGGGTCCGCTGCTCTCAACCCTGGCACCTTACTTGGCTCCTTCACCTGTCGTGTCCAATCTCTGGCGGCTCCTCTCCTCACTACGTGTTATTTATTTTTTTTCTTGCGCTTTACTTCCGTCATTTCTTTGTCGATCTCTCGTCGCTGCTCGTCAGCCGTCTCTTCGTTAATCCACCGAAGGTCTTCTTGCGACATGCTTGCTCTCTGGGTGTTCCGTCGGCTTGATGTCGACCTCTTCTCCACGTGTTCGAACCCTCTTATTAACCTGGTCCGTCATCACATCCTGGACGCGTCCTCACCCCCTCCCTGTTGTGTGTTGCTGCTGGCTGATTACCCCCCGACGCGTCGCCTCCTCCCGGGCGTTCCCTGTGGCCCGCTTGTCCATCAGCGTCTGCCTGGGTCGCTAGCAAGATGATTTGATGCCTTGATCTCGCTCGATGTCTGTCCCTTCTGGTCATTATGGTCGTCCAGTCCCCACCCCTGCAATGACCGTCTGGACTTCGGTTTAGACTCCTGCTGCGCTGGACGACCTCCTGCTATTTGCACAGCCCAGCGGGTGACCTCCGGGAACTGCCCAGGTGTGGCGGGCGTGTGCGCTGTCGGGTTTACAGACTTTCTGGTGTCGTAATTTTTTTCTCGTTCTAGTTTTTCCGGACTTTCGTTACCTTTCTTTGCTGTATATTGTGATGCTATTTTTGCCTTACGAAGGTCGCTTGCTAGCGTCTGTGTAATTCTCCTAGTGTCATCGTTAATCCTGGAGACCTTGTTGATGCTTTTACTCTTTATGTACATCTTAGGATGGTTTTGAGTTCTCCCCTACACCCACACTCCGGTCTGGGACCAGTCTTCTCTTGCTACCCCTCTGGCCAGTGAGGATGTTGCGAGGCCGCGCCCCTAGGACAGTGCCTACGGTAGCGTCAGGCAGTTGCGAGTACACGGCCCAGGAGACAGTGCCTATATGGCCACAAAATCCCTCCTGGTCTCTACTTTCCTTCTTTCTTGTCTTTCTCTTAATTTCTCTGCTTTGTCAACATTTTGGCTTTTTTTCTACCCTTGTAATTATGTTGATGCTATAATTCTTTCGTGAATGATCTCGAAGAGTGCCGGAGGAGACGCCGGGCAAACGTGAATTTTGGCCTTTGAACGCCTTTGAGGTGAGCGGCGTGTCGCTCCTGACGCGGAGGTCATTAGTGCCGCGTGCTCCTTGATGTACATGGCTTCCTGAGGACGGAGGGCCGGTGTAAAAATCTGGCCGGCGGGACAAACGGGCCAATATGTCCCCGCCGGCTGGGGCGACAAGACTAATCACAGGTAACAGCAGTTTGCAGGGGCGGCCGTAATGCATAAAGCGGAAATATATGACATGAGGGGGATATTGGTCCAGGTTATTGGATGGCTCTCCGGCTGCAGGCCTTTGTCGCAGTTGTGATTGGTGGGTTTTTATGGTCGCTTTGTTGGTGTGGGTTGTGGAGGGAGGAGCAGGGCTGGGAGGGGGTGTAGGAGTGAGGGTGGAAGGAGAGAAGTGCGGGCTGGGAGATAACGATTGGGAGATGGAGGAGGCGCAGGGAGAGATAAGGAGGAGATGTTGAGGGTAGGTAGAGATAGGGTGACGGTGGAGGCGAGAGGAGAGATACCGTGAAGATGGGGAGGTGGGAGCACAGATGGAGATAGGTAACACAGGCGGGAGGAGGAGGTACTGCAACGGTGGTAAGGACGGGCTGTGGTACAAGGCAGGGAGAGTGAAGGGAAGGACATGCATAAAAAAGGATAACGATTATGGATATGAAGAGTGTAAATAAGGGGCAAGTGTGATGACTGAGGCCATTATAGACAGGATGTGGAACGAGAGTCGAAAGAGATAAAGGATGAAAGAAGTCAATAGGATGAGGAGGAGACGCGACCCACAAGGTGTTTGATAAAAGCCAGGAGACACCACCGGCAGGAGATGAGACGCCAGAAGAGGTACTCTGGAGAGGAAAGGCTTCAGGACGCGACGTATAAGAGGATGACTGGCTGAAGGGGACGACCTGGTTGACGTACACCACTTCCTGCTTCTGTCTGCCGCCTGAGACAGCTGGAGACGTACGCCTCACTGGCCCAGCTGCAGTAGCAGAAGCAGGAACCACCGTCTGCTGCCTTGGGCCACCGTCGCTGCTGCAGGCAGGCAAGCAGGCATGCTGGCGGGGGACATTGAGAAGTATTGATTACAAGACTGTTTAATATTGTCACTGGTTAACAAGCGCCCCGCGTGGGGAGCCTGGAGTCGTCCATCGTTCCAGTCTTGGTTACCGGCCCCGTGTGGTCACGCCATAAGCGGACCCAGACCTGGCCATGGAGCTCTGGCTATCATGGGGTCCCCTCTGTATGATTTTCAGTGCTTGAGTCTGATGAATATTTGACCAGCCTCGTGTGTGATAACCCTGGACAACCTTTAATGGTAGTGAGTTCTTGCATTTATTTTTTTCCTTCGCGGTGAGGGGGCGCTAGATGGAGTAGGACCTTACAATTGGTATCATGATTGAAAAGGAGATGTTATTGGGTAATTCTGTCACCCTGATTTAAGGAATGCATTCATAGGCGATGGCAGGAGGGTGGTGCTGGTGGCAGTAGCCAGGGGGAGTACGTGGCTGCAGGAGGGAACAGGTGCAACAGCACGTGTGCTGCTGTGGTGTGTGTCAGCGGTGCTGCACCGCAATGGCAGCGGTTAAAAGATAGTATCAGAATTGTGGAACAAAGTGTGGAGTTAAGTCCGCGCTAACCACCACCACTAGTGACCCAACTGGTGATTTGTGGAGCAGCGAGGTAGTTGGATAATTAGCCAGGAGGGAGCGGTGGAGGCACGCGAGGCAACCATTACCAACATTATGGGCATGTCTCCGCCCGGGGTTTCTTATCACAGCACCACCGCCCGCCGCCCTGTACTCCACCCACGCTGTCGGTGTCGTGGGGGTGAGCTATGGGGAAGCTTTTGTGCTGAGGAGGAGGAGGAGGACAGGGAGGGAATGAGAGAGACAATGGATGTGCTTGTGAGTCTGTGTTTATGTGTTCGTCATAACTGATTACTGTGTTTATCTCGTGGAGAGATGTTTACATACGTGTGAACTTGTTTATATTTTTATGCGGGCGTGGGTGTGGCTTTTCTCTGGCCCAAACTGTATCACCATCACTGTCCCATGTGAGGAACTCCCTCTCACCATCATCTTTGGAATTGACGCTCAGCAGCATCTCTGAAGGCACTTGTCAACACTGTCTCTGGCACTCCACACCCACAGAGAGGCGACACCAACCGTTCACCAACTCTCTCTGGAATTCTGGTCGACTTGGGCAACACAGACGGACTTCCAACATCAAGCAACAATTACCATTAATCACTAAGTCGCCCGCCAGTTTTAAAGTGAGTTGAGAAGTCTGGGTCGCCACGTTCAGTGAGACGTGGGATGCGGGATGTAGGACTGGTATCGCTGAAATGGTGGGGCAGTTCGGGGGGGCTTTGGAGGAGCACCTTAGAGAGACTAGGGCAGGTGGGGATCCTTCATCTGTGAGACGATTGTCCCTTAGGTCCATTCGAGAGGCAGGTCCTTCACGGGTCGAGTAAACATCCTGGAGATTGGTGAGGATTGGATCCTTTGGGTAAGATATCCTTCGTGTCTACGAGGTGGATTCGTTCAGATCCTGTGTGGATATTTTACAAATGGAATCCTGGAGAGTATCCTGTGGCAGGAACGGAGCGGAGTGGAGTGGACATCCTTCCAGACTAGGGAAGGAAGTGATCCCTGTGGTCTGGGTGTGGGTGGGGTGTATACATCCTATAGAAGTCGGGAAGAGGTCTTTCACATGCAGGATGGGTATAATGCAGGTCCAGGGAGGAATGAGGGACTTTATCCTTGAGACTCAGGGTGTGGACAGTGTCTCAGGAGGAAGTTGGTCACCACTGCCACGGGGACGGTGAGTGGCTTGTGCTTGTGCTTCAAGTCTTGTTACACAGTACCTGTTGGATGGAATCAGACGCGTCGTAGAATGATGGTCACTTCACACCACACGATTCCTCTGGTGTGGGTTTCGTAAGGTGGAGAGGGAGTGGTACCTTCATGGACGGGTAGAGAATGGTTTCAGGTTGTGGTGGCTACAGCGGTCTGCATCCCTGGCCACTCCACCCACCACACAACCCTTCCACATACGACGCAACCTTTGCCATTGTGATAGGTCGAAGTTCTTGCTGTGTATGTCTTTAAATTTCGAAGGTTTATATGTGCGACTTTCTGTATATTAGCATGGTGGAGTATATTTTTGCCACAGTGATCCGAGGTGCCTGTGAAGAGCTGGGCGAAACAGCGACCATAGAGGATATCAGCATATTGGTAGTTACCACTGTGTCTCGCCAGCATGACCAGCTGGTGGTGAGATATTGAGGTAGTGGTATGTGGGAGGGGACCTTGTGTATGGGAGGACTGTTGTGTGTGGGAGGGGACCTTGTGTATGGGAGGACCGTTGTGTGTGGGAGGGGACCTTGTGTATGGGATGACCGTTGTGTGTGGGAGGGGACCTTGTGTATAGGAGGACTTAAAGAAAGCAGGAGAGCTCATGCTTCTGACGGCGGCGCTGCTGGGGACCCACGTCAAAGCCACTTGGAACCCTGGGGTCTCTCCACTCCTCACATTACTTCATCTTTAGTGTTGTGATGAAGGATCACGGTGCTGTATTCCAGTAAACAGGTAAGGAATTATATTTAAGTTGTATTTGATAATGATGAAGGCGATGGAAAGTATATAGGACTCGTAAAGTGTAAAAGTTTATGTCATGGCAGCGCCCTGCGGCACCCTGGTCTTGTCTCCGGGTAAGCGAGCTCGCGATAAGTCCTTACCGCGCCAAGCATCTCCGCACACGAGCAGTGAGGTCATCCAGCAGGACCCATGAGTGTGTGGCCATCCCTTAAGGATCCTCACCCGCCGGGGTTTATTTCTGCCATAAACAAACCTGGGGCCTGGACAGACTGGAGGGACTGGAGCCGCCCTCCCCTTATGGTGCACCTGACGCCTTTGGTGCAGGTACACAGGTCTCTGTGTCACGCGTGGATCGCAGGTGTGACACAAGAGCACCACGGTGGTTACGCTTGTCGTCCTATAAGCATCCTGAATACCCAGGGAACTCGCGATTTCTGTCTATAAAGTAACGCAGGGAGCACCAAAAAAATGTACAGGTGATCTGTGCGGTCATGGAACCCATAAGGCGTGGCGCAAATGACCCATATCTTGCTCCTTACAACTCGAACCCAGGATCTCGAAATCAGAGGCCTCTTCACTTACGCCTCAGCCACGCCGTTTGATTTTTTTTAGGCACTGGTAAAACCTTCTACGTAGATGGAGTCGGGGCTTAATGTCGGTGGTGAGTGAGTGCGTTACTTGGTGGGCCAGACTCAGGCGGGTGTTTACCCCCGTGTCGCGCCTGCTGCCCTAGATGGTGGCTGAAATACTTTGGAGGATCCTGTTGGATGCGCCAGCGTCCCACATGTGTGGTGCTGCGGTGAGAGTGGCAGGTTGTAAGTGTGTATGGGTGGGTCAGGCTGCTGTGGCCCGGCTTCCTGGCCACACACCTGTACTTTTAGGAACATGCCTGATGCAGACGAGACAACTTAAGAAATGTACGTATCTTTAAACACTGCAAGAGTGCTGAAGACCATCATGGTGTGAGATGGGCAGCAGCTCATGTAGGACCTTAAAGACCTCCTTCCTGGAGTTCCTGAATTACCTCCTCCACAGAACACAATGATGTTTAATTAGAAGCACTGGGGGCCTGCAGAGGTAAGGCGGGGTCGTATTGTTGGACTTCATTATCCACTCTCGGCTTTACTGTATATTGAAGAAGTTCATAAGACTTCCATGAGTCCCAATTTGTTTATCAGTGTCCTACTGGCGACGGTCATGATCATCCTCCACATGTCCCAACCCCGGTGGCAGCATACATAGCCATACACCACACAAACGCCCCACCACTCTCATATACCACCCCCTCATCCGCCACACCCTCGCACACCACACCTACACCCCGTCATACCATAGTACACCACACCTACACTCGGCCACACCTTCAGACACTACACCTACACCCCGCCACGCTCTCGTACACACCCAAACGCTACACCTAATATCCCTCAGCTTTGCTGTCACGAAGGCCAATGACATCCTGTTTACGACCTGACCCCGCACGTATACCCCTCCCTCCCGGCACTCCCTCCGGCCTTTATATTATTAAACCTTCCCAAGAAAAGAGCCTCTTGAGCCACCACACCTGCACCGCGCCGCCGCCCTGCCTGGCACCATCTCTACCGCCTGGCATCACATGCACCCCAGACACCACACCCTGTCACCTCTGGTACCACCACAAGCACTTCTGACACCACACCTCTGGTACTGCCACAAGCACCTCTCACACCACACCTCTGGTACCACCATAAGCACTCCCTTTACCCTCCACACCACACCCTGAGCCTTCCACTACCACCACACGAACCCACCACACCACACCATGGGCCCCCCCTCTCTGGTAGCCCACCACAGCTGCCTCTGCCGGCGGTGCTGTAATATAGAGGCTCCTCCGCGTGTGGCGGCCAATATTGCATGTGTGTTGTTGTCCTCATGCATCATGTGTTGCTCTTGTGGGTCGCCCTGTCGCCCCCACACCCAACTGCTGCTCCCAGACACCATAAT
>JAUUDW010627455.1:0-11128 GCA_032361385.1 Panulirus guttatus
CTCCAACTGATAAGTGAAGCCACAAATCATTTGGTATGGTATTGTCTTCAAATATACAAACACACATGTGAATACATATACATGTAAATATAAGTATATATCAACTTTATATATAGCTAAAAATCTTTTTATATTGATCTGTCTCTCATGCCTTTGCAAAGAAGCATCAGGAACAGATGAACACTAACTTCACTGAAACTCATCTAGTCTTATTCTGTCAAGTATGACATAATGAAACCAAAGTCTTCCATCCACAGCCAAGCCCCACAGACTACTTCATTGTTTACCTTGACCACTTCAATTATTCTGGCTCAGCCTCTTACAGCACACTGTCCACTAAAAGAAAATTTTTTCTTAGTTTTAATCTTTTAATCTTTCACCATTCACCTTCATCTACAATTAATGTATGTATGTTATCTATGATGACCTCTATTTTTTCAAAGATTGGTCTTTCTGGTCTTCAGCCAAAAGTATATCACATCAACTTTTGTTGATCTTTGATTGGCAAAGCCACTATTTTTGGTAATTCATTTGTCTTCAAATTCCAATTTGGATGGCTCAACCAACTCTCATCCACTAAAGTTTTTCTTATAATTCCTATGTACATTACTACAATCTCTGTTCTTAAAGTTCATAAAGAACTTCTTGATTTGGACACAAGCACAGTTTAAAGATTGCAAGGGATTCCTACTTGTGTTTTGCAGGAGTTTACTGATGAATTTGTGTCAATGTTTACGTTTCTTTTTCATTCTCGAAAAAAAATCAAAGGTTTTCCTTTATCTTGGAAACATGCATTGGTGCAGCCTATCACAAAGAAGAGTAAATGTTCTAATCCTCCAAACAATAGTCCTATTTCTTTTTATTCTCTCCAGTCTACATTTCTCCTTAACTTCCATTTCCATACATCTCAAACCTTGTAAATATTTTCCTGATCAAAGCATGGGATTTACAAGGTGAGTTTCACTGCTGATATCATTTCCGATGTTACTAATGTCTGGCCATGCCCTAAGAGAAACTATATGGGATCTTATGATGTGATTCTTAATATATAAACCTTGCCGTTTTTAGAAGGCAAACTTTCAACCTCATCAAAAGTTCTTGGAGTATTCTTCATTCTATTTCTTTTTTCTTCTCATTCAAGGCCTCATCTTAACAAGGGCTTCCATCCATGACTGAAGCCTTGGTGGGGTAGAGCTTTCCTTGCTTATGCTTTAGGGCTATTGAAACTGAAATGAGTGAAATGCCAGACAAGATCATTCCATACACCTGCCAGACAAAGAAGCCTGAAGTTTGGTGCTCTCAGTATGCACTGACCTTAGCCAAGATAAAAGTTAGTAAATTCTCAAAAACTAAAGGCTTCTCTGAGGCCCCTATTGTGTTTGGGGGATTATCAAACAATCATAGTCCAAAACAAACAATGTATGGATAATACATGTGGGCAGAAGTACCAAACTGATGGGAAAGTTTGAAAATAAAAAGTTAATTACCTGAGGATGGCATAACTGAGGGGTACAAGCAGCTTCATCTGAACCATCGCCACACTGCGAGGCTCCATCACAACGCTGGGAAGCTGTATAGCATCCTCCCCCACGACTACATGGGATCATATGATGACAGTGCCCACCTTTAATACATAAAATCATCATTTGAACTAAATAACCAACTGTGCTGATTTAAGCTGAATTCTTAAACTGCTGCTGCCATAGCTGATCACAAACCAAACTTCACCTGCATTCTCATTCTCAGAATGTTCCTTCTTTATTTTCATCTTCATCAGTTTCTAGTGTTAGTGTTAAACTTAGCTTTGAAATCTACATATATATAAATGTATATCTAACTAATAGAAAAAAAATGCCTTACCACTTTCAATTCAGTTTATGACACAGAGTACATGATATGATCTACCTGTATACATCTGTGACATAGTCCCAATTAAAGAAGCTCATACCACCTGAAGTATGGGAAAAAAACCTATTGTAGCACAATATCAACACCTCTACAGAGAATGAACTATAGTGCCTTATTTAATACAGAAAGAGTAACATGGGGGAAGACAGAGGAGGAAGGACAGGTACAGGAGGAAGGGGACACATGGAGGAGGCAGGAGGAAAGAAGGCAGAAAGGGAAAGAGAGAGATGATGGAGAATGAGAGTGATAGAGAGAAGAGAGAGACAAATAAAAATGAATGAAAAGGTAGGGAACAGAAGTTAATCATGTGATTCCACATGCCAAACACCATTCTCATACATTTCTCCTTTAAATACTTTCAAATGAAATACAGGAATTAGCATAAACTAATCCACAAGAAAAATTCTACATTTAAACTTTCACATACCACAACCTATTTCATCCTGTCCTCCTGGGCAGTTCAAAACGCCATCACACCGCTGTGTCTTAGGGTCGTAACAGGACTGAGAATTTGGTGCACACTGGGTTAGATTAAAACAACCTGAAATGACAAAATACACACAATAAAAAATATGTTGAATTTCATAATAAACAAGGAACACATGATAATGGTTTTCACTGGCTCAAAAATCTTGTCATCATAATAATTCTAAAACAATCATGCCCTTTAAAATCAGCATGTTTCTTAATAACTAATTCGCTTATGGATGATGGTGCATTTCTAATCAATCTTCCATCAGTTAGACTCTAAACCTTGTACTCTCGCTGATACTTAAAACTCTCTTAGTAACATTGATAACCCCAGGTATATCCAAGAACCTGACCATCCCTAACATTTGAATAAATATATTCTCTGCACAGCAACTTTTCAGGTATACTAAAAAGCATGGATGTAAAAGAGTATATTTCTTTGCCAAGTACTATTTTCATTGTTATAATGGGCACCACAAAGCTTCAAGTTTTAACTGCAAGAAAATTGTGAAAAGATGTATGATGGACATGACAGACAGAACCATACAAATAGAACATAACACAAAAAATAAAGGAATGGAGAAAGCATGAGAAAATAAGAGTTAGTTGACAAAGCTGTGTCATTTTCCAAAAAAAGGTATGTAAATAAATACTACTTTAAAGATGCCCAAATTTTCAGCCCAAAAGATAATGAAAATCAAAATTAAGATTTATAGTGAACATACAAATGAATATATGAAAGTGCGTTGAGGAAGAATAATGACAACAGATTAACAAAGATGGGATTCTCCAAGTAAAGATTGCATATCAGTTCAGTATGTGCATCTATATATATATATAGTACTGGAAACAACAATATGCCAATTTCCAAAAGGGATAATAGCTTTCTCCAGTGAGCTTGAAATTCATGTGCTTCCACAATCCTTCAGTCTTTCTTACTCTAAAAACCTTTATCAGTGAAGTTTATCATCTTTTTAACATATATATTTTCCAACTAAAAGAACTTATATCCCTTGCAATACTAACTGCAGTATAATTCATCAGCTCCATTGTGGCAGTCAGAGATATCATCACAGCGCCTTGCAGTCTTATAACAATCTGTTCCTTCCCCACACCACCACTCATCAGCATCACAGCCTGTAACGTTGAAATATATGCAAATGAAACATAAAAATAAATCTATAAAACAACTCTGAAGCTTAAGCTAGCTCATCTTTGGTTTACAATATAATTCTTTCCTTAGTTGGACTGTATGACAATACAAACGGTTCCAATACTCACTATGTGTATAACTTGACTTTAATTACAGAACCATAAAAAATCAGCTTTACAGGATGAGAGACCTTCGTTTGTAGTTAAAGACTACATCATCCATGGAAACACATACCTATGACATGACAAAGTAACAATCAACATTAACTTTATCATACTGGAGGTTAAGCTACCTAACAGACCAGGACATCTCTTCAAATAATCAGCTGAGTCCCATGACCCTTCATAGTAAGAGCTCATTGTAAAACTGCCTGCACTGCAGGCAAAGAGGATTATTATATGACTGTTTAGGTTTTCTGGACTTTTCTTGAATAACCCACTAACATTGTGACATTTGTACAGCTGCTAAGAAACTCTTGGTCACTATAGGTGCCATTTTCAAAGATTTTTACTCCCTGGAAGAGTAAAAACTAGAGGGGAGGATTTTCAGCCCCCATTGCCTCCCCTGTTAGTTGCCTTCTACGACCCGCAGGGAATACGTGGGAAGTATTCTTGCTCCCCTATCCCCAAGGATTATATATGTGGCAATAGTAAACATACATAGTGTTAAGTCTCGTTTAGCAAATGTGGGTCACTAGACAATACCCCCCTTCCTTTCCCCATCACATCTGCCATTTGAATTACTCTTCACATACATGGCCATACAGTTTATGTTAACTTATTTATTTTTACATATCGTTTACTTTTCAATATATTTCTTACATATATAATGATAAGACATTACAAAATTTATATCAAAGGTTCAACTCCTGCTTATATTAACACCCCTCCTTCTGACTACCATCCCCTCGCTAGGACCTCTACACATTAACTTTTGCAATTCGGCATGGCCACACTATATAATGTAGCTTACTTTTTTGTACAGATCCTTTACGTTTACATGTATTTCTTTCATTCTATAATGAGAAATAGAAAACTAGAGGACCTTTACTTTTGGGCTATATCATGATTCCCAAATATAACTTCACCTGCCACTTAAAGGTTAAGAGGAAATCACACTCTTTGACCATCCAGAAAAAATAATAAAACATATGAAATAATCTCACACATTAGTAGCCTTTCAAGGGGCCAATTGAGTTTCTTCATATACTGTTTGCTAGTGTATCCACATCCAATGTAGAGCTGTAGAAAAGATATAAAAATTCTATGGTCCTCATAAGAGTCTTCTGACTCTAAGGGCCAGGCTGTTGTACTACATATCCAAGTCCAGAATGTTTTGTGTATTGTCTTGATGGCCAATAAAATATCTATCACTCTTCCTCTTATTATTCATAAAAATATATCCCAGGGGATAGGGAAAGAAGAACACTTCCTACATATTTCCTGCAAGTCATAGGAGGTGACCAAGGAGGGTGGTGTCCCTCATAATTTCTGCAAATGATTAATCAAACCACAAGGAACTACATTTTGACAGTTATGATACCCATTCAAGTGTAAATCATATTCTCCAACATAGTTAAAACATACTTCAGTATAAATTTTTACAACTAGTCCTCGTACTCACCAAAACAGCCCAGCTCATCTTCGCCTTCTTTGCAGTCCCATCGTCCATCACAGTGTTGACTATCAGTCAAACCTGCACAACCAGCTGGGAAAAACAGCAGTAAGATTGTGTCATTATCTTAGCAATAAATGGAAACAGTAGGCAACAATCCACTGAATACCAAGGCCAAATACTAATAACAGGGACATCACATCGTTAAAGATGCAAATGCTAATTTAATTATCCATAAACTTTTCCAATATTATCAAGAACACCCTCAACATCCCTCACACAAAGAAGTATCGATATGCTTGTGTATGAAACATGGAAGGGTGAAGTGAAAAAGGCTTTTAGTTATTTGGGCCAGAACATACATGAGTGAGAGGCATGCATAAGATAGAGGGAACTGGAGCAATGGGGTGGTAAGGGGCACAATGCTATCACAGGGCTAAACAAAGGCATATGAAGTGGTAAAAGAAATCCAAGGAAAGGTCTTTGTGCTTGGCTGTGGATAGGGGGCTCTAGATTTGGTGTAAAATACATGACAACTAGGAAGTGGATATGAACAAATGAGGTCATTCTTCGCCTGTTCTAGTTCTATCCACTTACGAGAGAAACAGCAAACAAGTACGAAAAAATACTCTGGTATTATCTATGTACAGAATTGCTAAGGAAACTGTAACTCCAGGTCAAATTTGTACAGTTTACTTAATATCCTACCATTAATAAAACTACTGATGTCATTAAAATCTCCTATTACATTTAAATTTACTCAGATTATCTGGTCTGCAAGACCTCCATGACCAACATGAGTACTAGCTTCTGAGGACCATTGACTAAACATGACTGAATCTATCCTACTTTACTGACACTAATTTTCATCAGATTTTTTATCATGTAGTGCATGATATGTATCATTTAATTACTTCTGTCTTTGATGACATATTGTTAACAGACAGGCATGGTGAATAACTGTCAGAGCCTATTTACATGCTTTACATATTTCTTTTTTATAAATGCTCCAGTCATGTGTACAAAAGTACTCCTTGAAGCCCAGATCTGAATAAGAAAAAAAGGGGAAGGGAGAGAAAGGGAAAAAAGTCAAAATATATATGCTTTCGAATGAGAAACAATTTCTTTGCCATAAGTGGTGCCCTAAAAATACCTGAAAGAAATCTTTTTTAGTTTTTTCAGTTGGGGTTAGAGGAGAACAGAAATGGCCATAAAACATAATTTAATCTAATCTTCAGATTCAAATGCATGCTTTCTATGACAGAAGGTACCCTGGAACGTGTTCTACTCAACAGCACAGACCTTTGCTGCATTCTGCCACACTGGCCACCAATTTAGATCACTCAGTAAGTACACAATAAAAATGACATCTCTGAGCGCAAACTCTGCAAGTAAACCAAATGACTACAGAGGGTGTGTTTGATAATTTGAAGTATTAAGACATGAAATCATGACCAGCAATAGGCAAAAAGAAATAAATTCATATACCTGTACTAGGCAGTCACATTTACTTACCTTCACAGTTGATTTCATCAGAAGAATCTGGACACTCACGCTGGCCATTACATCTCCAAGAACCAGGGACACAAAGTCTGGGATCATTACAAACAAATTCATCTGATCCACAGACTGTTATGTTGTTGCCTAGAAGAGAGAGAATTGTTCCAATTGTGATATTATTGATTTCATGAGAGACAATTATTCTAATCATGCAAGCTGAAAACTTAAACAATAAAAATCAGTCATGCAATATGCTTTTACCAATGTGCTTCCAGTTAACATCTCTGAAGGGCACCTGAGACCATCTCACTGAACAACATACAATCAAAACCTTGACTATTACCATTCAGTATCTATAGCCTGTATATCTTGAGTGGATTGGCCCATATGTAAACTTCAAAGAAATCAATCACTTGACTTTTGTGTTCATAGGTAACTAATATTTAAGCCCATTACCGACAGTCAAACAAGATTTAAAGCATTGGTTTTCCCAAACGCTTTCAGAAATGTAAATCTTCGGGTATAATAACAGGAACCACCATTTTATAAACTACTGCAAAAAGATAACAAAGTTAAATCCACAAGAAGATAAGTTCATCTTGCTGGTGGCAATGATGTTTACTGTCATCTAAAATACTGATGACACAACAGCACCCATGGACTTTACATAGTTAAATTCAATTCCATATTGTTTAATTCTCATTTTGTAAGGATAAAAATGTGTTAAATAATTTGAAAAGAAATGGGTTGTACAAGAGTTGAGAGAAAATCTATTTGATGTTAAGTGATTAAACTTCAATTATCCACACATTCTCTCATACCACAGTGTCTGTTCTACTCACTTATCTGATACTGCAGTGTGAAGCCCAGATGACTGGAGTCAGCCTTAGTGTCCGAAAAGAACTTGACAATAACCCTTGAGGCTTTAGTAATGATGGGATACGGTGCTGAATTGCCACATATGTGACCCGTGGTCTCACTTTCCTCAGCAATGTTGTGTACAGGATTATGAGAGCTTATGGCCAAGCTGCTGTTAGTTTCAGCAACACTCATTTTGTGGCTCTGTGATGTCCAGTTTGAAGATACATCAACTGCAGTATCATCATGACCCTGGTGATGGCTGAACCACTTCCTACCAACTGAATATGCTGAAGATTTATCTCTATCTTGTCTGTTTTCATGCACAATCCTTTTGTGACTGTCAGCGGTGGAACCATCAGCATTTCTTCTGTCTTTGAAAGTAGTTTCTCTTCTCTTTTTCTGACTGTGAGGCCTCTTAGATTTCCTGTTATTAAAAGAAGCATTCTGTTGTTCTGTCTTGCTTGGTTCTGTCTTTATCAATAACCACTGGTGTGGGCAACAGTCATGCTGCTTTTTACAATTTTTGTCTTTATCCAAGTCAAACCTGCTGAAACTGTCAGAAGAAATATCTATCTTAGAAAACAATTTCTATAAAAAAATACTTAATCGGAAAAAATTGCAGTACTAGCAAAGTACAGTAAAGGTTATTTTTCTATGCAAAACAGTAAATATATGTTCATTATATCCATGGCACATGTTATAGAAGATCCGTTCCTACTGCACTAATCAAGCCCTAACTCATCACGAACTGTGCAGTTCTGGCCTGCACAGTTAAATCTGAAAATGCACAGTGGCCCTTACTGTTACTTTATCCATTCCTGCTGCACTAATCAAGCCCCAACTCATGAAGCACTGTGCAGTTTTGGCCTGCACAGTTAAATCTGAAAATGCACAATGGCCCTAACTGTAACTTCATCTTATTCATATTTCAGTTCTCCCTGACTGCTCTATGATTACTTTCATTTCACCATATAGTTCCTTTCTGTCTCATTCTATATACATCTGATGTTCATACAACTTAGACGTCAATATAAACTATGCTGTAAAATTGTCTAAAAACACATTCAGATATGTACTCATCAGTATGTTGATAGTTCCCATCTTTCTCTTTATCTACAAAAAATTCCCTAACTGAAAAATAAAAGCCTTGCAATATGAGTGATATGTATAATGTTTCCAATTCAAAACTAAGTTATCCTGATAATTCTACACAGCTTACACTAGAATGGTTTACCTTAAAATAACAGTATCTTGGTAAGGATTGTGGAGGATCCATGAGCAAGATACATGAGTTGGTGGATCTCTTGGGTAAAGGGGTGATGTGATAGTTCCCCCAGTGGCATTAAAATGGGCCACCCCCCCCCAACATGCTATCTTGTTTACAAGTGTGCCGTGGATGCTGCCTCTGACAGAACACAATGCCAGTAACTCTGCAAAGGAAATGATAAAACTATTCAGATTTGTGATTACAATAATATATAAGTTGGGATGGAAGTGTAAAGTTAGTCCAAATGAGGAACTAAGGAAACATATATTCTTTCAACATCTTAGTAGCTTCTTTTTCAGAGTAAAGGAAAAAAAAACACTGAAAGTTCTTCAGCAACAGGGTTGACCAATACAATACAAGATTCTGTTCAAGTTAACCTACTTTACCTTACAAAGATAACTTAAAATATATAGTGTTCCAGTATACAACACAAGAGTAACAAAACCAGTAATAAAAAGTCTCACCTGTTAAGAGTACTGCTAACAATCGTTGCCTCATCTTGTGCATCAACAATAAATGCTAGTTACCATCATGAAAATAGAGACTTCTGTCCTCCATATTTTTGAGAGCATATATATACATGTACTGGTACCTGATCAACAAAAAAATGTTATCTTAGTATATATGTTGTAATATCTAGTTACAAAATAACACTATAAAATGACCTTAAAACATCAAAGATACAATACATAGTCTGAAAAAATACTAAAAATCAAAACTCAAAACACTTACAGTCAAACACCTATTTGTTAAAAACAATAACATACTTCAAAGGTAGAACCTCTTTCTTGACTAATAAGGTCACAAATCAGGAAATTAAGTAAAAATATGAAATAAGCACATTATCTTTTAGTCCAAGAATCTGAATCTGAACCTGGAACACTAAGGATTGATACTGAGGCAAAAACAAACACTTGAAATAACCCAAGTCCAGATTTAACTCATGTTCCACCACGAGATTGGCAGGAGTTCTGCCTCTATGTTCATTCTAAGGAGACCATAGCCATGCCTCAACACTAAACATGTAATCAGATTTAACAAAAAAAAAAAGTGTGGAGAGGGTGCCTCTAAATAACTAAATATCCACTGAAAAATACAAAACCCTGCTTTGGCATGAGGTATTTCTTTTTTCATTCTAATTTATCTTTAAATTTATAAATACAACATTAGTTACACTGCGAAATCACAGAAAAAGCATGAAAACTGTAGTCTTCAAAGAGAATCACAAATTTTACCAGCTGTTCATCCACCCCTAGGGCTTGGTCAATAAAATGGGTACCTGGCTCAGGATAGGGTATATATATGTATAGCATTAAAGGGATGGCCTTGATTAGGGTCTCAGCTGCCCATGCCGTCTCAGCTAGCATAAAGAAAAAAAATGACTAAAATAAAATCAATAAGAATCAGTAAAAAATATCTAGCCTGAAGTATTTCTACAAATATCTGAATGCATATGCAAATAAAATTTTGCCAAGAATTTGTAAAATTACATAAAACTCCATGTCTATGATTATAAAGATATGTATAGTAAAACATGTACTTCTAAGAATCAGATGGTTTTACTGACTGATGACGTATTTCTACTATTGTTTCTGCTACTGTGTGAAGTTAAATGTAGTTTTTACCCATGCTGTTGATTTCCACAATTGTCTGACCTACTATTGCATAAATAAACTCCACTAGGTCTTATACATACACAAACCTAAACTGCTGCCTTTTACAACATTGTTTAGCATGATTTGGTGCTTAAATTTGTGCTCTGCAACTACATTCTCAGTATTTCAAAAGCACAGCAGAACAAAGTAGCACAACAGACTAATTAAGTCATAATCAAAATAACCATCAGAACAGATAACTGTTAATAAATGTGATAAATGCTTTGATTCAGGGATACTGATTATCAATTGACTGATAAACTGGTGCAATGTTATATGGCATATCATACTATTTATCTCTGAAAAGTGGCTGTCAAACTGTTTTTATGCCTCGTTTTCATGAATTCAACTACACCCGCATTATTTCCATTTGAAAACAATGTTCTCACCATCAAATCTAAAAATCTGTGTATGTAAATATTTCCATAACATCAGTTTTCCAAGAGAGATACTAACAAGTTACGAAACAAAACAAGTCAGTGAAATTTCCCTTCCCGATAAACTATTATTCAGAGAGAGCCGCCCTCTCTCTCTCTCAACCCCCATCAACTTTAAAGATATCTTAACTTTCTAACAACTTACGGCAGAACCATACCTGTACCCAAGAATGAAAATCGTGTCAAGAACCCGACGCAACGCCAAGATATATTGATAAAGACGACAAACACTCCTCCCCCGTCTCAACCTCCCCACTCCTCC
>JAUUDW010627477.1:0-11422 GCA_032361385.1 Panulirus guttatus
GGTGGGAGGGAGTGGGGTGGTTATATTAGCACTTCCATGGTTGGCTTTGTACAGGACACTTGCTCAATTTGCTCAGCCGGCCGGGAGCACCAGTATTGCCTGCAACCTCTCAAAATGAAACCTTTTATTTAACTTTATTTACCCGTCAAAAGATATTTCATTGTTTTTTTCCCATTTATTTTCTATTTTCAATTTTTTTCTTTTACGTATGAAAAAAAAAAACTTTTATTGAAAAAAAGAGAGGTGGTGATGGTGGTGGTGGTGGGGAAGGAAAAAAAATCCAAATTGAAATATATTCTTTCCGAAAATAAAAGAATGATTTTATTCTCAATTCACAAACAACGGTAAATGATATGCGTTCGGTGAGTCAATCGATATATCGCACACTCTCTCTCTCTCTCTCTCTCTCTCTCTCTCTCTCTCTCTCTCTCTCTCTCTCTCTCTCTGCCTCTATAGGCTTGGCTAGGCTTGGTCTGGTACGGGAGAGGGAGTTGTGTAGGCGGTGGGAACACCCATCCATTTAAACTACCCCCCACCTTTTCCACTCACTGTGATTTCGGACCATTCCTACAGACTCCTCTTTCGACACACACACACACACACACCAACTGCTCCTCCTTACCCACAACCGATGTCAAACAGCCACAGAGACGACCACTACGTCATAACGAGGCTGTCTGCGATACTGGAAGAGACTAGAAATTAATCTGACTAACATATACTAATCATAATTACTCTCCCAAACCCGCAAAAGCCATTACCTTTAAGTAAATTGCATCATCTCAGTGCTCAGTCTTTTCCACTTTCACGGCCACATCTTTCATAGTGGCGTAGCCCCGTCTACTGTACTTTATTCTTCACTCCGTTCCCTCAGAAAATGCGCAAGTCTGTACGCCAGGAACATCCACGCCAGTGCTTGGAACTGTTCCTTGCCATCATTGTTCTGCTGCAGAACGACACTCGCAGGAAGACAGTGTTGGCTGGAACACCTTCTCCGGCAACCCTTGCCACACCTGGTATCACCGTGGTGAACAGTGAACACACCGTCGATAAGACAAAGGACCCGTGCCAGGCTTAGATCTGGCTAACCTCAATCGACAATATCCTTCAATATTCCTCTAATAACCTCTGGTAATCTGTCTGCACTTTATGACACTATGGTATCCTAGAGTCTCTAATAACGTTATATAATCTCTTGAATCATTATATCAGACATTGGCAGTTTTTTTGCCTCTTACCCATATTCTTATCTAAACACTAACTGAATCTTTTTTTAATTAAATGTCCTGCGAAAATACGAAATTAGAGTACCCTCAAACACCTCGCCATAACCTTCACACCAAGTCACATTGTCTTTCAATATCCAATCATCTTACCTAAGACAAACACGGAGGCATAATGAATTACATCTTCCTATACTTTTAATATGAGGCAAGTCTCTCAATCCACTGTTATAAAACAAAACAATATTAACACCTGGAACTCAAACCTCTCGTTGGTTACAATATGCCTTTGTTCTCCCTACACGTACAACACATTCACATTACCCAATTTACCGTAAACATTCTCTTGATCAGAAAACGTTGCATGTGCACTCTTCCATCACTCTCTCTAAAACTTCATCTTACGACTTAGATTAGGCGGAGATCACTTCCACATAACTAAACCCCCCTTCGCTTGTTCCAACACACCAACCTGCATGTGATGTTTACTAGTCCCATCAAGCAGGCGAACCCAACAGCAGCCATCAATATCCACTGGTCCGTGTAATTCACTTCCTATACCCAGCGAGCTTGCAACCCCCTAAAATCATTACGTTAATCCCCTGCGTCTTTTATGCATACATATATACAGCAGTTCCGACATGGCAACACGTCCAGGCTAATGGTAGAAAACCTTCCTGCAAAACTCTCTTTAAACCACCTCCACTCCCTTTGTCCCATCATGCAATATGGAAGATAATCTCCTCTCTTGCCTCCTCCTCCTCCTCCGTCCTATAATCTAACTTCTTTTTCGCGTCCTAATATCCACGAGTGATCTGCCGCTCACTCACCCTCAAATTATTCCTATTTATAATCCACTGCTAATGGTATCTTTCCTTCTCTCGTTCCCCCCGGAGTGTTTAAACATTAACGTGAGAGGGAGGGAGTCTGCCGTAATGCAGCCGATCACGTCAAAAATGACACAGATACCAACCTTCATCCCCGACATCTCTGTTACATCTGAGGTGGATGACCCCTTGGGAGGCGGGCGTGGCCGCACAGATTAGCACTGCAGGACTTAAGAAGATTAATGAGAGAGAGAGAAACACACACGACATTATTAAACCAAAAGACAGCACAACGTATCTTTTCAAGAAAGCTTTCTTGTTTTACGGCGAAGCAGAACGGCTCACGAAGAACAAGGATGTAACTGTTAATGTTTCTGACCATCTCAGTAACGTAATCTTTTTCTTTCTATTTTTTCAGAGAAATGTTCAGCGTTACACAGTTCAGCAAATATATAATCACACACGGCGAATAAAGTTGAAGGAAGATACGAAGATGACCGCGGGGAATGGCCGTATACTTAATGTCTCTTTTACACGCCTTTACGCGTAATTACGCTTACAGTGGCGTAAAATCCTGTTAGAGAGAGAGAAAGAAAAAAAAAAAGGGGTAGCCATGGTTACTCCAGTGTTGCGTTTCCCTTACCACCTAGGGCAAGGGAGGCTAATTTCCAGGGAGTGTGTATGTACACGCATCTCTCGGGTTTCCCCCTTCGGCTGGTCTGAAACCATTTCAGCAAGCAACAATCTATCACTGGTTTTACTTCCAGACGAACTGCAGAGCCACCCCCTCAATCCTCTAGTACTTTCAGCAACTGCGACCAATAAAAGTAGTACGACTTTTAGCCTCCAAATAAAGAAGGCAAATAAATAAAAATGTGCAGTATGGTTGTCAATGTGAAGTTTATAATCATTACTACTTAGTCTGCATCTCTGTCTTTCTGCATGTTAATGTATCAAGAATATGATACTAATGATAACACAAGAAACTCTAGGAACTTGCAAGAATATAGAGAGTCCCGTCAGTAGAAAATTATCCATACGGAGCTTTGGAAAGCGGCAGCGAACTGGAGTGGTCGAATTTATGACTGCTTTGCATGAGGTATAATTGAAGGTAAAAGGGATGGCTCCACATTGTTAACTCCTGTTATCATTCAGCGACTCGACCCCACCATCAGACCAGCTGACGAGTAGGGCTCTGTGTCATGCACTAAAGTTACTCCTGCCCATCTACCTAGGATGTTGCTGCGTCATGCACATAAGATACTATCTACCATCTACCTAGGATGCTGCTCCGACGTTCCTCAGAAATACACAACCTAGATTAATCTTATCATCCAGACGTGCAAGTCTGCCTGGCTAGTATCTCCCTCACATCACGGGATATACCCTTCCATCCCCTGTCCCTCTCCTCACATCCCTGTCTCCATCCTCACATCCCTGTCTCTATCATGCCAATACCACAAAGATGTTCCTCGTACGCACATTGCTTGCGGACTACTTGAGACGCATATAACCAACTTTAGACATCCTTATCAAACTGAACCATATAGAAATATATGAGGTTCATTTACCATCATGAGTAAAACGTGAATAATCGCGCCACTCGGTCCCCGAGTTGGTATCATTGAGAGTCACAAGAATGCCATGACGCATCCTCGTGAATTATGGTGAATCTCGTGAATTAAAATGCCCCTTGTGGGGTTAAGATGTAAGGAGTTGGTGGTGGCTGGGGGAGGGGAGGAGGATTTTAAAATCCTGCAGGGGGGAAGTTGTTGGTGCTAATCCCTCCTAGTTAATGATGGATTTAACGTCACGATCGTGGCTCCGGGCGCAAGTTTCACACGCGAATGACCTCTTTCTTCGGCAAAGGAGTTAATTAGCCAGTTAAATGCATCACCTGGCTTTTCAGGCAATTTCTTGTTGACTGTAATTAAATTTTCATTTTTATTTTTCCTCAAAATGAATAATGTATCAAAATAACGCCCAACTGTTGAGAGAAAGATGGGTAAAATAAATATATATACATATTATGGGGGGATGAACACCACTGGCTTGGAAATCTAATTCTATTAAAAAAAAAATCACTTTCGTAGAAAGATGGTGTTCTTCAGAGACACTGAACATAAACTTACCTTTATACACTATCTGTTATGGATGGTGGTAAATCAATTTACACCTGTTACCTTATAGGACGACTCCTAATTACTTATACATCTCATGTTCCAGTGAACGCAGTCTACTGTCACAATGCCGTGATATAAAAATGACTATGCAAATGAGCAACTTTTCCAAGCAAAACATTTAATCTTTTTTTTTTCTAAATCCGAAATTAGTCCTTGCCTGAATACAAATAAGCCTTGAGTGTTATATATAAAAGAGTGACGTTCTTCAAAGCGCACCCGTACAGAGAAAACGAATCAGAGTTCTGATTGGCTGCTCTTCACACTTCTCAAAGGAACAGGGTAAATAGAGGTAGGGCAGCCCCCACCCCCTATTCTCATTCCCTGGGTTTCTGAAATCCTTACACACTCCTGACTGACAAGAGCAAAGCCTCGTCGGGTACGACCAATTCATTGGCATGGCCTTTAACGATCTGCAGCGAGAGCCAACGGCCAGTCCATAAAAATACAGAAATATGCTGGACCCAAAGACAGTGTGGCCCCCTCCGGACTCAAACCCCCCCTCGCGAGAGAGAGAGAGAGAGAGAGAGAGAGAGAGAGAGAGAGAGAGAGAGAGAGAGAGAGAGAGTGCCAGGGGAAAAGAGGTCATACTTGTCCCTTCAACACCTGATAAAACTCCCAGTGTCCGAAGCAGATATCAAGTCGAGAACTTTTGCTGGAATTCCAAGAAGTCGCGCGATTTCCCAGGCCCTCTCCCTCTCTTTTTCCCCTCCCTCCTCTCACTCCCTCTCTCTTCTTCTTCCTCCTCCTCCCTCTCCCTCTCTCTCTCTGTCCGTGCTCCGGGTCAAATATCTTCGAGTCGACATGCACCGGAGGACGAAGCAACGAAGGCAGCGGAGGAGGCTCCTCCCTCCTGTCAGGGAATTCGCGAGGACGGCACCGGGCAGGACACCCGCGCCCCTCCTCCTCCTCCTCCTCCTCCGACCCACACGCATTACGTACGTATGTCCCTCTGGAGTCCAGACTACCCGCGGGCGCTGACGACCCTCTCAGCCACGACGACCTCACTGCGTAGATAACGTGAAAAACGACCTCGCATGACTAGCACACACACACACACACACACACACACACACACACACACACAAACAGAGCCCAGTGTCTGTTGTTGCAGCCCCGTTGATCTCTCCTTCTCCTCCTCCTACAGGAAAGAGCTGTTATTCTCCCATACCAGACAGGTACTGTAGTCGGCTCTCCCAGCGTCTCGAGGTCGACGGCAGAATTAGCCCAGTTTCCACTGTTCGGGAGGATATTGAGGGTTCTTCGACGGGCCAAATGCACTTTGGTATTTCAGATTTTCATTCCCCCTCGGCTTCCACATGAAGCAGGGGCGTAACGTAGTCGCTGAAGGACTTGTTTGCGTGTCTGTGTGTCTCTCTCTCTCCTAAGGACATTCCGTTGTGGAACAACATCGTTGACGCGCCCTATCTACACCGTAAACATCCTGTAAATGACGCGAACGAGAAGGTTAGATTTACTGAAATGTCAGATGTATAAATGCCCGGATAATACCATTTTTCTCTTCGGCATTCAATGTCATTACATCGATACCGGATGACGTTATAGCCAATGCAGAAGTCTCCTGTTTTGCGGTGTGTGTACTTTGGGGTTTTACAAACTACAGTTTATTTTGTTGTATGAAGTTCATTGCTCCTCCAGGCCAGACCAATACTTCCCTAAGTGCTTGCAGTCTCAGTCCAGCCAGCACCAACTAGTTTCCAAACACAGGACGTCACACACGTTAACTACAAGCCAGCAAGATGAGAGACATGATGAAAAACGAGGAACGCCACGAATGATGAACATAATCTCTACAGGCTAACACAATAAGAAACATCCATGAAAAAATAAACACATCATCTTCCAAAACAAAATCAACGAAACACAAGGAAAATATGAAAACTAATCAAGCAATACAGAACACATCAGAACAAAAATAAATATCGACTAAAAGGCATTCACACCAACGAGCGTGTCTTCCCCCTCCTGTCCACTGGCTTCAGTTGAATCATCCACGGGCTAAAAAAAGAGCACTGTATATATATATATAATCCTCCTCATGACGACGCCCCTTTCACTCGCACGTCTCCTCCACGCTGGCGTCGAGAGAAGGCAAGCAGGGAAGAAAAATCTCTCCATTCAACGGAGCTGTACACAGTGAGGTGGTGCATCCAGCCTTACTCCTCCCCAGCCAATGGACCTCTCTCTCTCTCTCTCTCTCTCTCTCCCTCTCCTCCTTCCACCGACACAAGAAGGGGACGTCTTCATCTTCGACCAGTATTTTCTCCCCCAACAGGACTCCTCTCTCTCTCTCTCCTCCACAAGCTGCCAGTAGGTTGCCTCATGCCAGAGGAGGTTGGGTGGGTCCGTCCGAGGCGACGTGTCCATTCTTTTTCTCCCTTCCTCCCCTCACTCACCCACCCACCCACCAGCTCATTTTCAGTCTAAAAAAAAAAGTTTGAGCTCTGATCCAAACCCTTTTACAATTACCGCTACGTTCTTCTTCACGCCTTGTGGCATCTCTCTGACCACGCGGGTTGATGTTGTTGTTATACATTTCGACGCCGTGGAGTCAACTGACGAGATGTAAACAACTTACAAGTTTTGTGTTATCAATCTTTTCATTCTAGCTGGTTGTAATAGATCTTCAAACACCCAAGGCCCGTTCCACAGCAATCCTTCTTTTTTCTTTTTTTAAGGGAACTAGCGCTTGTATCGTTACAACCCCCACCACATCAACGAATCAATTCTCAACATATATACATATGTATGTGTGTGTGTGTGTGTGTGTGTGTGTAAGATTACAACCCGTTAGTTCTGGTACAAGGAAGGACAAGTTTGGGGTTGCAAACTTTACTAGGGCGCAATAAAGATAACTCAGTAAAAGAGCGTACGAGAGGAGGAGAGTTTACCGAGTATCGTTGACAGTAAAGTGGACAAGACAGTTTTGTTCAGAGTGAAGAGCCACTCCGACCTGATAAGACTGCCACATAAGAAGACTGCACCACACTAATCCGTGAGTTTCTCTGCTATTCCCTGCCACATTAATCTTTGACTTTCTCTGCCACACTAATCTGTGCTTCCCTGCCACATTAATCTTTGAGTTTCTCTGCCACACTAATCTGTGCTTCCCTGCCACAATAATCTTTGAGTTTCTCTGCCACACTAATCTGTGCTTCCCTGCCACATTAATCTTTGAGTTTCTTTGCCACACTAATCTGTGCTTCCCTGCCACATTAATCTTTTTGAGTTTCTCTGCCACACTAATCTGTGCTTCCCTGCCACATTAATCTTTGAGTTTCTCTGCCACACTCTTAAGAGTTTCTCTAGTACACTAATCTGTGAGATTCTCTACCACACCGATTCGTGAGTGTGGTACTTTTATCTGTCCTGTGTCTCGTAATAAGCCTACGTATAAGCTACGCTGCGGGACATGTTATGAGCAAGGGAAAATGTAAGGCTGGAATAATAAAATCACCTGGTCATTTGACCTTTAGGCTCATCGACTACCAGGGTAATCGATAAGGCCGCCAACATTATATCCTGAACACCTTCAGGTCACGAAGATAATTCTGAGACCATACACGTCCTCACTACATTATTCGGCCTCTGTCCAGAGTTCAATGAGGGCTCGTTTCACCCATCAAACCCATCCATCAACTGGCCTCTTTCCATGACTGGCCTGAACGATGTAGCAGAAGGATCTCACAAAGCAGCCGCGGGTCAAATGCTGGGCATTCAGTTCCTGCGAGAACCACTTCATCAGTAGACAGATATCAGGCAGCCCAATTCCTCTGAACACACTGAAGCCATCAGCTCACAGGCGGCTTCATCATAAACAAAGCCTTGCTGAAGTTCACTGGATCACAAACCCCAGAAATAATGAAATCTAACTATACTACGTACTGGCAATTATACGAAAAACAGCTAAGTTGAAGAACAGGATAAAAAAACAATGTATAGCTAGTCTTATATATATATAAAAAACTACACTGAAATGGAGCAGTCTTTTTGAAGACGTGAGACAAGACTGAAGTCTTTTTTTCACACTCCAAGAAGGCACAAGAGTGGGCCAACAAACACCTTCCCCTCTACCCCAATAGATCCACCAACTGCAACAACAACAAAAGGATAGGGTGCAGATATTCACGATAAACACACAGCACACACAGACACAAACACACAACCAGAAAATCAAAAATTCACTTCACTTAGCGTTGATGTCAGAGTCGCGTTCACACTCGGCTCCTTAAATCTTGACCCTCACGGGGCACGTTGGTGTAGAGGGCGAGCGCCTCTCTGCCCCATCCTTATCTATCGACACCCAAACTCCCAACCTAAGTACGTACGTACATGCATCTATCCATCTATCTCCTCCTCCTCCTCCTCCTCCTCCTCTTCCTTCTTTCTCGATCGTGCTATCTCCCACTCTATCATCGCGTCTCCTCAATTTTATAATCATTTCTACTCCATCATAACCATTCCACTTCTACTCCCATCGCCATTTTCTCTCTCTCTATCACCATTCCACCCCCCTCCCTCTCACTATCACCGTGAAAATCAACCCTGGTCCTGTCATGGAAGGTTCCTAATGGCCTCATCCTGGATATTTAGAGCCTGTTGCCGACCGTACATTACCCTAACTACCGAGGGTAAATCTGGACCCCCGACCTCTTGCAAGTGTAAACGGAAATACATTTACGTAAATGCACACGCGCACGCACACACACACACACACACACACACACACACACACATCACCTGTCGCCTGAAATAACCAAACCCGAGGAAATTCCTCGTGGCAGGTCGTCCATAGCCAAACCAGGTGTGTCCCTCAGGTATGGACATGTATTACTCACTGGACACCCTCCCTCCCTCCCCATGTCACCCGTGTCCTGCTGTCAATCAGGTGGGGGACATGCGTATCTTGCCAGTTGGACATTACCCATATCACCTGTGGCCTCTTGACCTCCAGGTGAGGACATGTCTTGCCTGTTGGACACTCTCCTGTTGTCACCCATGTCCTGTCTGGCCATTCGGACGCTTTTCCTCTTTGCCATGTCCCAATTTTCCGTCATATAAGGACATATACTAATTCCAACTGGACACGCTCTTGTCAGACATAGTGTCCCATTCTCCATCACATAGGGACATTTTGATACCAGTTTGGACATCAGTGTCTTCGCTAGGCATGTCCCATTGCCCGGTGTTGGGACCGACGCTGAAATTTTAGCTGATTATCTATATATATTCAGAACAACGTGGGACCCAGCAACGTTTTTTTCGGCCTTGAGGAACGCCAGGATTGTGGTAATCATCCTGGGAGAAAAAGGAATACGAAACAAGCAGGTTAGCAGACATCCTGGGAAGAATAGGTAGTATAGAGAGGTCAGGGCTTGGCACTGGATAGGATGTCAAAGGTCACACGACTCCCTGGAAGGTGTGACTGGGGAGATTAACTTCACCTGATGTCAACCCCAGAGAAACTTAACATCTCACTTTGAGTCAATATTTATCTCGTAGGAGAAAGAGAACGGGAGAGAAAAATTCAGAAAGAAGAAAACGAGAATAAAAGTCGTGGAGATTGGACGACTGGAAAAACTGGAATTGAGTCAACGATAGCATCGTCCCCGGGCGGTAAGAGCCGTTGTCAGATGCCTTACACAAAAGTTCTGGAAAAAAATAATGGGAAAAAGATTTGCCTCGTCGGGTAGAATGTCAGATGGTGACAATATGGCACCCACTCAACCCGGGCGGTCAAGCGCGTCATATGCTAGTACGGTGTGTGGGATTCTCGCTGGTATATAAATCCCACTGTAGTTATGGTTATGATTTAGGTGGTAAATAAGGCTGGGTGGCGCTAAGCCAATCACCTCACTCCACGTCATCATGTATCCAGTCGCCTCCCAGCCACGAGTGATTACGTCATAGTTCTTAGAGTGACGTCAAGTCTTAGTCTTCCAATCAGCTCAGCGAACGTCAGAATTATACTAACTCGTCTCTCAGCTAGGTAGGGGATTGGACAACCCCCTTCAGCCAATAACAAGTGAATACGTCACAGTTTAAGTGACGTCAGGTCATATCCAGCCAACCAGCACGAGCAACGTCATTATGTATCCCTAGTCGCCTCCCAGCCAGTGCTTGGGAATGGACGAAACCCCAGCCAATCACGGGTATCTACGTCACACTCCGTCAAGTGACGCCAACACAGTTGCCAAAATACCCCGTCAAGCCTCATTTAGCGCTGAACTGAAGAGATTATAGCGAATGGAGAAGGAATTTAGGCCAATATAAATTAAAAAAAAAAAAGAATTTGCAAAAATATAAAATGAAAAATCTGATAAGGGTTTTTCATTTGAGTGACATTCCTGCATATATCTGTCAATTTATTAATTGGATTATAAGTGGATTATCCTATTTTTTCATCGATGTATTAATAATTTTCAGTGGTGGGGATTACCACCGTGAAAACTGTGTTGTGATTTTACTAAAAGTCGTATTCACTGCCTCCGCTACTCCCCTACCCGTAGCAGGGGGGAGGTAGAGCATCCTTTTCCGTGAGAGTTGAAAGAGAAGAGGATTTCCAAGAGATGGTTGTGAAATTGGACGAAAAAGATTACATAGAAATAAAAAAAGTGGGAACTCGCGTTTCTCCGGTGACGAGTTGCCAGTTAAAGTTTTATTATGAGTTTTTATTGTCTCCGTAGCCCGTTGGCTGGATTCCAGAGAGCTCTATATGTGTGTGTGTGTGTGTGTGTGTGAGAGAGAGAGAGAGAGAGAGAGAGAGAGAGAGACAGACAGAGACAGAGAAGACAGACAGACATTTAAAGAAAGTTCACAGAGGGAAAAACACAGATTTACGACACACACACACACACACGCACACACACACACACACACACCCCAACATGGCGGCCAGGTAGACCCCATAACACTGGCTGGACACCCAACACCTCCCAAGATAGATTTACGCGCCACATTTGCATATTGTGTGTGTGCGTTTGTGTGTGTGTGTATGTTTGTGTGTTTGTGTGTGTGTGTGTGTGTTACGTATGCAAAAACACACTCCACGCACACACTGCAGCCGGGAGCGTGCAGTAAATGGCCGTCATGCATCACAGACAGACAGACTTCGGCCGTCATGCAAGTCACAACTTATAACATCCGAGTCAGACCGACCACAATCCCCCCC
>JAUUDW010627488.1:0-11421 GCA_032361385.1 Panulirus guttatus
AAACCACAGCTCCCTTTCCACATCCAGGCCCAACAGACCTTTCCATGGTTTACCCCAGACGCTTCACATGCCCTGGTATGTGTATGTATATGTATGTATATATGTATAGAATAGCCTGAACTACGCTGCTGCAATTTGGCGGCATGTTTAAATACAAGTGAGTAAGACCTTATTTTTTCATTGAGTCTAATGAACTAGTAAACAGTCAATGGTCATCTAGGTGATATGGTAAATAATATAAATTCATTAATCAATGTTTTTGTATGCCTGTGCAATCAGCACAATGTATAGTTGAGGCATGAGTAATAGACTATCTTCAAAGAATAGTAAATGACATTAGTTCCTTACTTAATTTTCTGTAGGGCCTCTAACCGCTTCTGGCTCCTGGTTAAAGACAATTTCTTCTTTAAAATTTTTTCTTGAATCTGAAATAAATGATAAATAAAACTGTCACACATCTGCCTTGCTCTGGATTTGAGAAACATAATTGAGAAGTAAAATAGTTCTTCAGGTTCTGATGGGCTGTATGTTGCATCTTTCATCACTCTCCATGCTTACTGTTACCTGAGACTTTATGCATTTTAAACATATTATATGTGAAGATGATCAGCCTTCAGATACTTGCTTTTTGTAAAGTAATTGTATCATATGACTTTCTTTTTCCTTTGCTGCTAAATTTGCCTCTTCCTTGTTTTTTCTGTACCTTATGATATACACTACCACTCAAAATCAATTATGAATCTTACTTTATTTATTATTTATTTATCTAATATACTTGATCGTTGTTTCCCGCATTAGCGAGGTAGCGCCTGGAAACAGATGAAGAAAGATCCATCCACCCACATCCACACATATATACATACTTGCACATATATGCACTATACACACATATAAATACTTTATCTATAATCATGTTTATATTCTCTATTAGTTTTCCTTATAGAACAGTGTTGCACCATTTTCATCCATCACAAAGTTACCAGAATCCTCTATTCATCTGACTTTGTTTCATGGAGACTAAGGAAAAATTCTATTATTACAGAACTGTTTTCTCAGAAAGTGTATACCAGTTTCTGAAAATGCAAAGAGAATACTTAACCTCTTCTCCCTCCTTTGCAACACTTTCAGTTGCTTCCTTGATGTCTGCAATGGTACCAGCTACAGCATGCAAAGCAGCAACCACTGATGCCTCTATGGAGTCCAGATCTAATGTTTGGTCCAATGCTGTCACACGCTTTATCTAGGGATGTGAAGAAATAAAGAACCAATTCATATTAATATATAAAATGCTTAGGAGTAGTAATCCAACTTCTCACTAATTTAGCTGAGCTAACTCTATGACCAATTGCTCTGTGCTATAATTTACTTAATCTTACTTCAATACTACTGCTGTGTCTTGTGTGTTTTGATGGGCCTTTCTCCAAAAGTCATGTTATCTAAATACAAATCAATATACATGTGAAATAAAGGATGATAATAATGAAAACAACAAAAATGATAACATTGTACTAGCAAAAAAAACGTTGTATCCTAGAAACTTATTAATGATTAAAATAAATATACAGTTATTAATATGCAGCTGTGATCTACTAAAGGAAAATAGAGAAAATGTGGCTGTCAATCAACTGGCTCAAGTTTTAGCACTTACCATACACCATTAGGAGATAAGTTACCATTATTCTAAACAGTTCTTATACAGTTATGATTTTACAGAAGGCCAAAGGATAAGTTGTTTGTAACCTCTTTCACCTCCTGACACAAAAAAGCTTCAACACAACAAAGGCTTGCTACACTGCAGTACATCTGATAGTACAAATAACACTCAAAAATAAATTTGTATAATCAGTTCTAATGATTATCAGTTTATAAAAACAGTACATAAGGAATAATCAAAGGCTTTGAATATCTCAATTCAAGAAGTTATCTGGTAGTAACACATGCAGACTGAAAGAGGTAAAGAATTTTTCTAAACAGGATTACTAATATATAGATTATGTACTTGTTAGAGTACATGAGTGCAACTAATATACAGATTATGTACTTGTTAGAGTACATGAGTGCAATAGCATGGCTTCAAATAAAGTTTATGGGTACTTTAGCCCTCAGGATTTGCCTTTGTCTCTCTAATCTCAAAGCAACAGTTAAAAGATCAAATCAGAAAAAACTAAAAATTACTAAATTGTGGATGAAGTTGACCGTTGGACAATTTTAGTCAAAACAAACCATTCAGCTAATTGAACTACTGCCCCAACTATTCATGAAATAGTCTGTAATCATCAGCATGAAAGCAAAACATTGAAAAAATACTTGAACTCATGTATGACCATCAATATCAAGGTCCATACACCATACATCCTGTGTGAAATATTTCATGAATACCATGTCAAATATGCCATTATATCACAAAAGGAAAACAAATAGAATAAGCTTAAAAAACAAAAAACATAAAGTGAAAAAAGTGTACATTTGCCACCATATTAGGGCATCTGACATCAGAGCTATCTCTCAGGTGTACTAGTTCTTAAAAGCTACTCACAGTGATATTAAGGATATAGATCTGACACCTCTAAAGGCCAAAAGTGAAAGAAACAATACCACTAAAGGATGTACACCATAGTCAGTAGGCCTGCACTATCTTAGAAGGAGAAAGTGAGTGATGATGATTGCTGTATGGTTTTTTGCCACTATGAATGAGAATCTGCAAGCCTCATATGTGTTAAGATGATCAAAGATGGCGAATCCTCATGGAAATACCCTATTCTGGGGATGCAATGGGGTTTTAACTCTACATCAAGCAAGTGATATTTCAGTCTCACATGGGGCTTGTCCATTGGTGAGAGCTTTATCATATCAATTCTACCATAACAAGTTTTTTGGAAACAATTACCTTATCATCAACTTCACGCTGCAGACTACTACAGAGGGAGGCCGCATCCATAATAATACTGGAAGCAAGCTGTCGAACTTCACGTAATTCCTGAAAGAATTTAAGATATTTTGTTTTTCACTGTCCAAAAAATACCACAAAAAATTGAAAACACACATCTAACTTACATGTATATACCCACAAGGAATTCCTTGAGGTTCTATGCAAGAAGTAGATCATATGCACCACTGTGACCTCTTGCAACATCTATCTTACACACCTAATCATCCTTCTCTTCCCTAAACAACCTTGAAATTACATCCATTAACTGTAATTATCCGAATAAGGTCCCTCATTTGTACTTCAGCAGAAATTTAGTTTTGAATTCTGTGATTTGTTTTCATAATATCGACTAACATTCTTCTAACTCCGTATAGCTTATTTACACACATAACAGGTGTTCTTTTTCTATCTATGTATGACATATATGTTTCTCATATGTGAACTTACACAAATCTGTACAGTTTACACTTTACATTAAGTAAGAGCAATGTGTCTGAAACTGCCATTATACACTTGAACAGGAATTGCAAGTAAACTGACATAAGAACTGTATCAAAAATATTTGCCAACTCAGTATCAAGAGTTAGCCCACCTAATAAAGATTACCTATCACAGAAAGAAAAAAAATCTACTGTTAAATACAGTATGAATAGCATAAATATCATACCTAAAATAATGGTTGACTGGAAGAGAGAAATATTCACAAATATTACAGCACAAGGAATTCCTAAAAATCCTCAGAACATTAAATACTAAAACTGCACTTACTTATGAAAATAAAAAATCTTAAAGACTGTTACCTCATTTTCTCACTGTGGTTGATTTTTTGGCTCAATTGGTTAAGACACTTTAAATAACTAAGACTAAACAAGGGAGATTAACACTCACATAAATTTGTACTTGACTGTGCAAATTCTCACACTTGTCACTCTGACATCAGCATGGACACTAGACAATGAATACAACCTTTGAGACTTTACTCTCTAGAATGATAAAACACCTTTAACTGTCCATCATACCTATACAAGGTAGATATTTTTCAATAACCACACATAAACAGAGCAGCAGATGTTTCGTACTATATCCAGCAAATGAAGGAAGTGTGCAAATTCTCACACTTGTCACTCTGACATCAGCATGTACACTACACAATGAATACAGCCTTTGAGACTTTACTCTCTAGAATGATAAAACACCTTTAACTCTCCATCATACCTATAAAAGGTAGATATTTTTCAATAACCACACATAAACATAGCAGTAGATGTTTAGTACTATATCCAGCAAATGAAGGAAGTGTATAGCAGCAGATGTTTCATATATCCAGCAAATGAAGTAAGTGTTTACCATGTAATGTGTCTAACTATTCTTAAAAGTGGCTCTCTTAAACCTAGTTCATGTAAGCAATGACTAAAACTGATAAAACCTGTGGGGTCTGTTCCATAGCTCGCTTGCTCCCTCCTTTCTTTCTCTCATTAGCATTGACACAATTCCTACACACACTGCAAGATGACCATGAATTTAGGAAACAACTGCTATGACTTTGTACATCTTGCAGAGCAATACAATTTCATGCATGTATGCACTAGAGGAACATAATCTGTCAAGTGGCTGAACCTATAGCAAGAAAAATCACAAAAAACAAAACTGTCCTCACCCTAATGTAAGACTCTTCCACATTTGTTGTATTTGCAAGGTTTGAGATCTACATATCAGCCTCTCTGTCTTAGAATAACATCAATTAACCCAAGCTATAACATCACTAGATTGGCATGCCATTTGCTACTGGCAACCAGTCTGGGAGTGAAGGGAGTCTGGTTGCATTATCAAATATGGTCTCTCCTTTAGTTTCATATACTCATGTTTATAGCTAACTTTGCTCAGTATGAGCCAAATACTTTATGAGAAAGATGAGGAAATAGCTCATCAGGAATGAGACACACATTTATTTTTAAATGAAAAAGATGTGGAATTATCAAAGCCACCTGATGCATCAGAACTATAAAGCCATAGTTCTATTACAAGAACAGGAATAATCAAGGCAACTGGTTCCAAAGGCAAGATGTACAAGATAGTATCTATTATCATTACTGATTTCATTTTACAAAGGCTTGAAACAACAAAATTTTTCTCTCCATTATTAGCCTGTAAAACTCCTACAGCAGCAATTTTAGGTAAGACAATTCTGCACCTTGCAGCACTGAAAAACTAAATTGGAAGCGCTGCCACCTACAGGTGGGCTTTAGAAATACAGGGAAGGGAGCCAGTTGTTGTTTGCTGATGACATGGCATTGGTGGCAGATTACATTACATTACAGTTACCCAGGACAGTGGACACACCCAGTTCCAAAACTCACCTTGACAGACACAGCATCTGAGAAATCATTTTGTACTGGAAGGGCCTCCTCACTGTCCGCTGTTGGGTATACAGCTAACTGTGTGGCCTCACAAAGTTTCTTTGTAATTTTCAACAGTTCCCGCACTGCGAACTTGTCTGCACCATACAGCTTTACAGTATTCAGGCGAATTCCCAGTTTTCGATACTGTCAAGAGAGGGGAATATTGTACTGCAAAGGATTCAGTTTTAGATATCAAATAAAAATCAATATAACTAGGAAAATCGGTCCAAGAACTGTAAGCTCTGATGATATAATTAAATTGTGTAAAAGACAACTAGATAAAAGACCAAATGAAAGCAGAGTGGTGGTGTTCAAAAAGAAACCATGCTAAATATATGAATGAACAAAACACACAAAAGAATTCCACAATCTAAAGGTGAGTCTCACAGTGAAAGAGCAGAGATATTGAGACAAATGAAAGATAGATATGTACATACTTTGCAAAATGTAGTATTCAATAAAGACAAACCAGTGAAACATTATAAAGCAGGTGATTCTGACAGCAGCAAAATATAGCCTAATTTAATGTACACATGTGAAAAGTGGATCTGGGAGACGAACCAGCTAATACAGTGTTCAAAAACTGGAGAGGGATACTGTGATAAACAGGATGCAAAATTCAAAAAGGGGACAGTGGAAAAGGATGAACCTTAAAGGAGAGAGAATTATGAGAAGATTAGTTGTGGTAAATATACAGAATAATGATAAAAGAAGCTAATATAATAAACAATGAATTGTTGAGAGAGGGAGAGACCTTAAGAAAAACAGGTAAGAGTGAGATGAACAGCCATATATATTAGGAGAACCAAAGAAATTACAGAAAAAAGGCAAAGATAATGATGGATAATGATGAGTGTGAAGGGTACTTCAACAAACATATGTAACACATGCAATTACTTTATTGTGTTTTCTAGAAAAGATTACTTATTAACTTCCTAGCCACAACATAAGATACATTGAATATATTGTGAAATTAGTATATTCATCTTTATTAATACGATATAAAGATATATACATACACATATATACATCCAGTACTCATGCAGGTATCTGTTATTAACTCTATTGTTAACTGAGTTAACTGTGATTCAATAACCATGACCAATGTGTGCTTATCTGCAATTATAATAATTAGTTTACCCTGATTTGTTGTGGTGTCTACAACAGTGGCTCACCTCCTGCCAGCCCACAACAAAACAACACAGTCATGTTCCCCGGCAGTTCATAGTGTACACATGAGTATTCACCTGTGTTTTCACATACTTTGTGTTATTTTCCTCAAAATGGATATCATCCAATCCAAAGTTTCAGGATAGGACCTGCACAGCCTTCTCAACGTGATGGCTGGCAGGGTGTACTGAGTTTTCCATGGCATGGACTGAGGAAGAGACAAAAGAAATTGACAGGTGGAGAAAAAAAAATCTAGAGGCATTAATGAAAATTACAAACATAGAAATTTCCTTAGTGAAGCTATGGGAGAGGACAACATTATCAAGGGAATAAATGAAGCTTATGAAAAAAGATTTAGAAAGATACAGAATTAACAAAATGAAAGCATTATAGTGAAAATGCAAATATGATACTGAATCACTGCCATGGAGGTGTAGGACTATCAACACAAAGTACCCCTTAAAAAAAAATAAACTGCAGCCCAATATGAATGCTGGGTAACGTTTTTCATGCTGAAAAGAATTCTGATGTGAAAATCATGTTTTGGGATCATCAGTTTATGTAATTAAACTTTTAATAATTGTACATTAAATATACTCCATTATTATTACCATAATAATTATACGTAATAAGTCAACCCAAAGTGGCTTTTTTTTGACATTTTCTATCTTTATTTCCAGGAAAAAAGACTTTCATTATGTAATATTCCACTTTAGAAACAAAAACTTTTTTCTCGTAAAAAACACCCTGAACTATACTACCTGAGGTTTTCATCAGTTTTCTTCAATAAATAGATTTGCTTTAAAATCACAGCATAAGTAATGTTAATAATGCTGAAAAGAATTCTGATGTGAAAATCGTGTTTTGGTACCATCAGAGTCTGTAATTAAGCTTTTAATAATTGTATATTAAATATATTCCATTATTATATCCTTCATAATTATACGCTATACGTCACCCCAAAGTGGCGTTTTTTGATGTTTTCTATCTTCATTTCAAGGAAAGAAGACTTTAACTATGTCATATTCTAGTTATGAAACAAAAAGATTTTCTCGTAAAAAATACCCTGAACTATTACCTGCTGTTCTTGACAGTTTTTTTCAAAAAAATAGATTTGCTTTAGAATCACATTATAGGTAATTTTTTTCATGCTGAAAAGGATTTTGACATGAAAATCATGTTAATGGATCATCAGCTTCTGTAATTAATCTTTTTAATAATTGTATATTAAATATTTTTTGTTATTATTACCTTCATAATCATATGCTATATGTCGACCTAAAGTGGCGTTTTTTGACATTTTATATCTTTATTTCAAGGAAACAAAACTTTCATTATGTTATATTCCAGTTTTGAAAGAAAAGTTTTTTTCTCGTAAAAAAATACCCTGAACTATTTACCTGTGGTTTTTGTCAGTTTCCTTCAAAAAATAGATTTGCTTTAAAATCACACTGTAGGTAATGTTTTTCATGCTGAAAAGGATTCTGATGTGAAAATTGTGTTTTTGAATTATCAGATTCTGTAATTAAGGTTTCAATAATAGTATATTAAATATGTTCTACTATTATAACCTTCATAATTATACGCTATATGTCAACCCAAACTGGCGTTTTTCGACATTTTGTATCTTTATTTCAAGGAAAGAGGACTTTCAGTCTTTACATTCCAGATATGAAACAAAAAGTTTTTTCGTAAAAAATACCCTGAACTATTACCTGCGATTTTTTCAGTTTTCTTCAAAAAATAGATTTGCTTTAAAATCACATTATTGGTAATGTTTTTCATGCTGAAAAGGATTCTGATGTGAAAACCGTGTTTTTGAATCATCAGATTTTGTAATTAAGCTTTTTTTATTTGTATATTACATATATTCCATTGTTTTTACCTTCATAATTACGCACTATATGTCAACCAAAATTGGAATTTTTCGATATTTTCTATCTGTATTTCAAGGAAAGAAGACTTTCATTATATTTTATTCCAGTCTTGAAACAAAAGTTTTTTTCTCATAAAAAATACCCTGAACTATTCCCTACGGTTTTTGTCAGTTTTCTGCAAAGATAGATTTGCTTTAAAATCACAGTATAGGTAATGTTTTTCATGCTAAAAAAGATTCTGATGTGACAATCGTGTTTTTGGATCATCAGGTTCTGTAATTAGTTAGTTTTAAAGGATTATTGTGCATTAAATACACCCATACATATATACACATACATAATACAGAATATATTAAATACATGGATACATGGATATCACATGAATCTATTGAATACACAAAGCGGGCACCAGCTCGTAGGTGGGAAGTTGGAGTGTTCTGTTGGAGGGTCACACAGTGGAGCGCTGAGATGTGTTGCTTGCCGGTTGGCGTCCTTGGTGTTGAGGTGGTAACTTGCTGTGGCGTGCTCAGCGGGGTGGGGACACCGCCCTGAGCACTCGCAGCATCAAGTCAGTGGGTGTATAGCGGAGGAGGAGGGCAGCCCTGGCCTCGCGGATGCTGAGGGGGCTGCCACCTGCAGGCTGGGCAGGTGGTGGCGGCACTGATCTGAGGACAGCAGTGGCTGAGCAGGACAGAAGGTAGTGCAGCAGCGGATGGCGGCTGTGCCTCCTGCAGTGGTCGCACTCCTGCCCCTGGAAGCCGTTGTACAGCTCCTCCCTGGTGCAGTAGCCCAGCCTCACGTGCTGGAGCAGCACACAGTCTGCTCTGGACTGCTACCGGGAGGCGTGCAGCAACTTGTATTCAGTGGCTGCGGTATACCATGCTTTCAGTCTCTTCCTCGTTTCGACTTGCCGATGCATAAGGTGGGGGCGCTGGGTTGCGGCATGCCTGGCTCGGGGCTTCACTTGCCGCAGGCAATTATATGCTATATGTCAACCGAAAGTGGCGTTTTTCAACATTTTCTTTATTTCAAGGAAAGATATTTTTCATTGTATTATATTCCAGTTTTGAATGAAAAAGTTTTTCTAGTAAAAATTTTACTCAACTATTACCTACGGTTTTTATCAGTTTTCTTCAAAAAACAGATTTGCTTTAAAATCACAGTATAGCTAATGTTTTTCATGCTGAAAAGTATTCTGATGTGAAAATCATGTTTTTGAATCATTAGATTCTGTAATTTATCTTTTCATATTTGTATATTAAATATATTCCATTGTTATTACCTTCATAATTATATGCTATATGTCAACCTAAAGTGGCATTTTTTGACATTTTCTATCTTTATTTAAAGGAAAGAAGACTTTCATTATGTTATATTCTAGTTTTGAAGCAAAAAGTTTTTTCTTGTAAAAAATACCCTGAACTATTCCCTACGATTTTTGTAAGTTTTCTTCAAAAAATGAATATGCTTTAAAATCACAGTAAAGATGATGTTTTTCATGCTGAAGAGGATTCTGATGTGAAAATTGTGTTTTTGGATCATCAGATTCTGTAAATAAGCTCTTACTAATTGTATATTAAATATATTTTATATTATTACCTTCATAATTATACGCTATATGTCAACCTAAACTGGCATTTTTCGACATTTTCTATCTTTATTTAAAAGAAAGAAAACTTTCATTATGTTATATTCAAGTTTTGAAACAATAAGTTTTTTCTCTTAAAAAATACTCTGAAGTATTATCTGTGGTTTTTGTCAATTTTTTGAAAAAATAGATTTGCTTTAAAATCAAAGTATAGGTAATATTTTTCATGCTGAAAGGGATTCTGATGTGACATTTGTGTATTTATATCCTTTCCTGTTAGACATGCTCTGACCCAAAGTCATTTAGGTATTCTGGTTCTTATAATACATCTTTTTTTTTTTATTAAGACTTTTTCATGCGTATATGTGATTTGGTAATTATCATTGTTTTAAAGGGTACTGAATTAGCACCTTATTGGATGTTTTGGGTTCATATCAATGTAGGTCTGCTTATGTGTGCAAACAGGTTAAATATTGAATTGATGTTCATATCTTTCATATACATATTTGTCTGACACATCTTCGTTAGTGATTAGAATACTAAGAATATTTTTAATTTTTCAGAGCATAGAACATTCAGACTCAGACTTGAGTAATGTAACCAAACGCTTATCAACTCTAGAGACTTGGCATCACAAGATAGACCCTGCATTGCCATCACAGGTTGCAAACCTCACCACATCTATGGCGTTACTTCAGGAAACCACAGACCAACAAGCTCACACACTACAGAACCTTACTAAGGTGTGGAATCTACTTATTTTTTGGCAATATTTCTAGCTTACCCAAGACCCTGATAGCAAAGACTTGGTAATATTCCTGTGATGGGAAGGTAATATGTTTATTCCTGTCATCATTACCTCCTTTCCTAATTCTGTGGGTGGATACTAAAATATTTTAGATAAGTGCACTTCCAGTTAACCCTTAATCTTCTTCCATTGTCTTCTGATTACCCTTATACAACTTCTCCCATCACATGGCAATTTAAAGTTTCCTGCCTCTTTAGAATTCCCTTGGTGTAGCATTTAGCGTTCTTGACCATGACGCATTCACAGGCTGCCCAAGGTTGAGTGCATAGGTTCGAATCCTGGTTGCAGCAGTTGGTCCACAGTCAACCCAGCTGTTCATCCTCCCCTAGGGGTTGGTTGATAAAAGGGGTACCTGGCTCAGGCTAGAGTATATTATTATCTTTTATTATTATTATACTTGATCTCCGTTTCCTGCGTCAGCAAGGTAGCACCAGGAAACAGACGAAGAAAGACTCATCCACTCATCTACGCACACAAATACATACACTCACATACACATACATATACATACATATACATATCAACATATACATATATACATACATATACATATCATCATATACAGACATACATATACACACGTGTACATATTCATACTTGCTCGTCTTCAGCCATTCCTGGCACCACTGCACCCCACAGGGAACAGACCT
>JAUUDW010627510.1:0-10141 GCA_032361385.1 Panulirus guttatus
TGTCGTTTCAGAACTGGAAGATGGATGTGTGGATGAGGTTTTTACTTGAAGAATGTGTGTGAGAAATACTTTGACATATAGAAGGATTTGTATGTGGCATTTATGGATCTGGAGAAGTCATATGATAGGGTTGTCAGGTTGAATGTGGGATGCAACAATACAGTACCTTAAATTTTGCACCTAAGGTATTGGCAGGAAGAAGACTAAGGGCAGTAGTAAGAAATAGCAACATATGACACATGCCAAAAAAGGAAACCAATTGTTTTTGATTATATAGGTTAGCAGCCATCAGAATGTCAAAGGTGGGAGAGTAAGATATAAGGTTTGCTGATATCCAGGATGCAATGGAGTCTAATGAATTCAGTGAGCTAGAAGGGGAAGAAGAAAAAGAGAAAAATGAAACAGGACAATGTCAACTCTGAAATTGATAATTCTAACACCACACAGTAGATGACAAAAATAGATGTGGGAGATCAGCTTGCAATGGCTGTCCAAGCAGTATTGCCAGGTGATGGAAACTTTGTACACAATTTGCAAATAATTGTAGCCTTTTCCTCTACTTTTTTCTGGCAGTGCTAATGAGAATTTCTCCTCACACTAGCAAACTTAGAACCTTTATACAAGAATGTCAGGAGAGTTACTGGAATATGTTATTTATTTATATTTTTTTCACTCGGGGATAAGTACTCTACCAATATCCAAATTCAAATTGTGAAATAATTAGCCCTTTGATTTATTGAATTCCCCTGCACATGAAGGTGTCTTTATATCAACAGTAGGTTGCAGTGAATTGGTTAAGCCAGTATGAAAAAATTCAAAAGTACCATTGAAGACATTTAGAATTACAAATATTCTGAGATTAAAACTTTTTTAAGAGGAAAGCTTGGGGTTCATACATTTTTTGATTTTCTATAGATAAGTAATATGGTAAAACGACTCGTATAGATTTAGGACCATGCCATTTAAAATCAAATGTAACGGAAAAGGTGCTATTTATGTATCTTTTTTCTTTATAGAATATAATTTATTCACAAAGGGGTCAATGACATTAGTAGAGTAATATTTTATGCCTTCTGGCCAAACCAAATCATTGATTAGCCATTTCTCTTCATAAAGGGAATTGATCTTTTTTGTTTCTACGAGAAGTGAACCTTCAAAAGAATGAAAATTCTTAAAATTACATTTTCTTTGTTATATACCTGTATCCTGAAATTATTTTAGATATGTTTCAGTTGTGGTAGATACTTTCAAAAAATGGCTGAGATACCAAACTTGAACATCTTCATAGAATTTCATTCATATAAACCATTACTGATGAAGTGTAAGTTTAACCCTATAATGTCTCCTGACAGATTTTTATGCAAGCTGAGCAAGTTTCACACCCCTGCTTTAAGGCTGCACACTTAGCCTGTATGGTGGCTTAGGTGGCAGGCAGTGTGCAATAAATATAATTTGTACCCACAGACAGTCATCCTTTATCCATGTCAATGACAGCACATTTTCATGAAATTTGTAGAAAGGAAATTTAGCAGCATTTAGCTAGAATTAGAGGATGAAGCAGGTGATCCTGAATTTGATGTTGATGATTTGTCTTTGTATCATATGGAGAGTTATTTCATGAACTCACTCTTTCAGCATTGAAAGTTGACCAAAATGAGGCAGAAGAAACTTTTCTAACAAAAGTGGAGGCACTGTTAAAAGTGCCTGCCTGATCTTGAAAACACTGCACCTAAATATTACAGCTGATGATTTTATGGACTTTCATACCTTTGCTGCTTTGAAAAAATGATCAATGAAGAACATTGATTATAAAAAGATGAATTTTATTTATAGGATAATTTAATGATAATAGGTAATAAACTTTTTGATAAAGGAATAATAAATCATATACAGCAGCAACTATACACTCAGGCTTCACTCCCACACTTTTCAGCACATTGTGTTGAAACATCTGCAAAACAGTTATGCACGTTATTAGAGTGGAAGTTATGGACAAAGAATACTTCGGTTTTTTCTTTTTTAATGGTTAAACAACATGAAAAATGTGAATTCTGAGGATTAAGGGGAACAACACAGTGAGATTTTAAGAAGTTCAGTATCTTTACTGAAACCAAAATGAAATTCTGCATATGGGATGAAAAATGAACAAATAACTTTATTTTTTGATTAATTATATAACCCCAGGACCCCCATTAATGCAACTCCCATATCTTGAAGGATGCACTACAGTCAGTTGCAGGGAAAGGATGGCCTCCTTGGGAATAAGAATTTCTTTTAAAAGAGTGTATTCCTTTCATCCACTTTCAATGACAGCCTCACAAAGGTGACTACAATCTTATTGTAACGTTGTGTAGGTGGAGTTCAGTAACATCAGCTCATTCATTAACCATGGTTGATTTTATTTCAGAAGGGATTTATTTTAACTGTGATAAGTCTTTTCAAAGGCAACATATGTTATGTTTAAGAGTAAGTCATGTGCAAATAGGGAAAGGATGATGAGTGGTTCTAGATGAAAGTAGGTTTGCATCAAGGGTGTGTGATATGACCATGGCTTTTTAATCTTTTTGGATGGAGTGGTGAGGGAAGTAAATGTCACGGTTTGGAGATGGGGCAGCTCTACAGTCAATTGGGATGGGGGGGATTTTAGAGGGAAGTCGGTTGCTGTATGCAGATAACACATCTCTGGTGGCAGAGTTCAGTGAGAAACCACAGAAGCTGGTGTCTAAGTTAAGGAGAGTATATGAGAGGAGGAAGTTCAACTTTGATAAGAATAAAGGTAAGATAATAAGGTTTATCAAAAAAAGAGAGAAAGCTCAGTCATTAGTGTGAGTCTGAATAGAATGAACCTGGAGGATTTTTTTTCTTTCTTTCTTTTCATACCTGGGAGTAGACATGGCAGGATAGGACAATGGGAGCTGAAGTGAATTATTGGATGGATGAAGGGGCAAAGTTCTTGTTGGATGCATTGAGGAGTGTGTCGAGAGGTAACTATCTATAAGGGCAAAGATGGGGATTTTTAATGGTGCATTATCTCCAGTGGTACTGCATGGATGCAAGGCATGGGCCCCAAGAAAAACGTGTGGAAGAGGATGGATGTTTGGGAAATTAAGTTACTAAAGACTTTATGTGATGTAAAGAGAGTTGATCAAGTGAGAAGTGACAGGGGAAGAGAGAGGTGTGGTAATAAGAAGAGTATGTTTGAGAGAGCTGAAAAGGGTATGCTGAAATGGTTTGGGTATATGGAAAAGATTGAGTGAGGGGAAACTGACCAAGAGGGGAAAACAAGTCAGAGGTGAAGAGATTAAAGATAAGGGTGAGACAGAGGATGAGGTGAAAAGATGCTCAGTTTGTGGGGGGCCTGAACATGCAGTGAGGTAAGAGGCACGCATAGGATAGAGCATATTAGAGTGTACAGGGGGAAATGTGCCGACGATGAGCTGAATTAGGGCATATGAAATGGTCCGTGGAACCCATGGAAATGTCTGTGGTTCTTTGCTTTGGACAGGGGCTTCTGGAGTGGCACTGGGGCTCAACAGTTATGGAGACTCTTTTGCCATGGCCACCCCTTGAGGAAGTTCCCGAAGGGAGCAGGCATCACAGATATAGGTAGATAGATAGAGGCTTTTGGCTTTAATTTATGATACTAGACAGCTAGAAAGTGGATGTAAGCAAATAAAGCTGTTCTTTGTCTGTTCTGTGTCGTACCTTGCTACTGCAGGTAAGACTGAACAAATATGAAAAACTTTCCCTTGATGACTATCATAATAACTTCAGAACAATTTGTATTCAACAATTGTATTGCAGGCAATGTATGTGAGAAGTATATTTTGGTTGCATCATATATAATGGTTGGCAATGATGTCTGTACATTATAGCCTGCTACTCTTACTGATACTGTACAACAGTGGTTCATGCAGAATGTCCTTGCAAAGCATCCCTCAAGTACTCCACTTTTTTATACATTTGAGACAGTATCTGTTTGGTGGGGATCTCAAGGCTGTTGCCCTGGTCACCCCCTCTGCCTTAAATCTAGCCTTGCCTACATCCTTCTTTTGCCACGTATCAGTATTCATATCCAACAAATCCAGTAGGTGTTACAGAACTCTGCCTGTTTGCTGCTATGCCACAAGTGAAAAGTCACCATCGGTGAGGCTGTGTCATAGTCTGTTGATGAAAAGGAGTACAGTCTCATGAAGGAACTTTTCATATCAAAGGAGTCCATTATTTCACTGCTAGTGGAAGTAGTGCAGCCTTCAAGCTGCAAGAGCCCCTGTAGAGAAAGGGTCCTGGGGTTATATAATAATAAAACCAGTTCAGTTTTTGTTGATATCCAAAGGAATGGATCTCCCTTGTCAGTCTCTTTTCACTCATCTCCAATTGCAGAAACATACCCTGTTCATCCATCTTGGTCAGACTGTGCCCAATATCACACCTGTCTCTGATAGTGTCATTTCTCATGTGATTCACCAGCATCTTAACATGCTGAGGATCCTAACCCCTTTTTCCACCTTGCAACTCACTTCACCCACATCATTCCATCCACTACCATATCCTCTCTTAGATACAGAAAGCATTCAACTTTCTCTAGGTCCCACCCATTTAAACTCAAACTCTAAACATCTTGTCTTAACCAGTTCCTGCACCCATTGCCTTACTTTGGTTCATTTGTATTGGTTACAGACTTCAGTGCTGTAGGTATTGTAAGTGGTATGATTCTTCTCAATTCTTTACTAAGAGTTTGTCACTCTTATTTGGATAAGGGAAATTCTTACCTCATGAATAGTGCATCTTTAATGATTTCAGTTGAAGATGAAAGGTGAATGCACGTTGTTGAGTTTTTTAAGGTATGGTATGCCAGGTTCCTTGGTCAGATGGTCCCAAAAGCAAGGCATTGGATAATGGACTGGAAGAAGACATAACCACCAGAGGAAGAGGAGATATATGTCTTCATTGTCTTTGGCAGTACCATCAGCCATACACTCACCAAGGGCAGATGCAATGCCAAGGAAAAGATTTACCCAGTCAGCACCTGTTAAGTAATTGTTTCATTTCTGGCATTTAGGGAAAGCTGCTAGGGGAAAAGTGATAAGGAGAGAGATGAGTATATTATAAATGAGATGTAGTAAGGTGAACCAACAGGGGAGCAAAATTGTTGTAGTGTAGAGCATAAGTTTTCGTTGTAGTGTGAAAAAGATTAGAGGTGGAAAACAAAACTAGCATGCTAGAAAACTGGCTGAGAGTTTTAGTTGTATTGTGAAAAAGATAAGAGGTGGAAAACAAAATTAGCATGCTAGAAAACTGGCTGAGACAGTTTGGATATTAGGCACAATGGATAATGATTCTCTCCATATTAAGAATGGTAAATATGTGGGTCTCCACCAACCACACCTTCTATGTGGGAGCATTTCAACCATTTTTTTTATGGTCTGTGTATGTTGAAGTCTTTCCGGTAGAAGACCTCAGCTTAAGAAAGTCACTCCCTCACGGCAGAAATTTAGGGAATCAAAAGAACGTTATAATAACTGTGGAGTTTAGAGAGCAGTATGTGAACTATGGAAAAATAAAAAGTATGTTGGGGATAGGTTTCACACCTGATAGCATTAATATTTGAAGATTCAAAGTTCTCTATATGAAGCAAGAGGATTGTTTGTGTAGGAATAAGCGCAGACTCCTCCCATGAAGCAGATTGGAGTAAATGGTATCGTTGATGCGAAAGGCATTAACGGAAGACTCATGCACGTCTGGGTCTATGAGAAAATAAGATAAATGAGACATTACAAGAGCTCCCTAGATGCTGTATAACGGTCAGCCAAAATACAGAGAATGTTGATGAAATAACTGGAAAATTTTTCAAGCTTACAGAAAGGCCCGCCCCTCCTATATCTGGCAACAGAAACATCCGGTGATTCTTCTTGCATCAAAATGTTAGACTAGGCCTGTTGAACTCTCCCATAATTGAATTCGGTGATTTATGTTGAGAAAAGAGAGGGAAGAGAAAGGATATAAAAAAGAATTTAAGGACATTAGAAGGAAAGACTACAAATATATACATATAATGCAGGTTGGAAGATATCTAAAGACTTGCAAGGCAGTAAATCACACCTCCTAGAAGAGATGGCTTCCAGCACCATTTCAGCACTTCCAAATTGGCATATTATCCTTTGTCGGTTGCAGTTAACAGCTTACTACCCAATTACATAAAGTTTGTTAGCAACACAAGAGTCTTTATATCCACGAACAACACTGTAATCAACATTTAGATGTATTACGTTGAGTTGGAAGAGAGCGAAACTCACTAAGGTGTTAACAGTATATTTTGTAAAAAAAAATATTTTACAGAACTCTGCTGTAGATACAGTTCTAATACTTAAGAGAAGCATAAAGAATAAGTTTATAGCAATTTTCAGTGTCCTAACTGTGGGTAATAGTATTATTAACTCATAGTAGCCCACAGGGCCCCTGAGAGGAATTTTATCAGCGGGTACAAAGTTTCTTTCGGGCCCCTTCCTTGCTTCCCTTCTCCATTAGTCATCCCATTTTTATCCACTATGGTTTTATGCCATGAGCTGTAAGGCCAAAAAGGGTATGGAAGATGAGAGAGAGATGGAACTGAGGGCTCTGTTGATTTTCTGAGATCCTAGGAACTTCCCGGGCTCTATTGTGTACCCCCTGTGCCCAGGTACGATGTACCCAACTCTCAGAGGCCCTTGTAACCCAACGTATTCATTATCATACTTTGCATACGGATTATAATCATTCTAACATGAAGCTCAGCTTCATCATAAAATCATATTACACTGTTTAATGTTTCTATTGCACATTTTCTGTTGTGTTGGAAAATCCTAGGTTGAAAGTGTGGTTAGCGCATTAGTTAGGTAGTTGCTTTACCACAGTCCCTAAAGTTGTTTTACTCGGTCCTTCCTCCTCTATATGATGCATATATGTGTTATGTATGACTATTGCATTTTCTCTTTGTATTATACAAGCGACCATGACCTATCAATATTGAAAAATGGGCTTTGCTGTATATAGCAAGTTACGCTATGGACACCTTGACAGCAGCCTGGTACAATGAAATCTCTTGAAACTGTTCCTATGCTTTATAAATTCTTGGATCTTTATGCAAATGACTTGTAATATGAAGATGAGTGAAGCAGGGGTTGGAAGCATGAGTGATGTAGCAGTTAGCGCTTCGTTAACCCTAAGGCGCTATAGCCAGTGGGCAAGAGCGCATCAGCTGTGATTGTAAACAAAAGCTTAGCATTCATCTTCGCGTCCTAGCCTTTCTAATTTCTACTATCTATGGGTCCCTACACTCCGGAACGTGGTATATTAGAGGTATGAAACCAGTTGATCTCCCTAGGCATATTTGTTTAAGATAGGGAGTGACTGAAACATGGTTGGAAATTATGTCCTTTACAGATCGTGCCAGTAAGCTCAATATTTGCAAAACTTTTCCTCCTCTAGGAACAGTCGATATATCCAGAGAATTAGGGAAAACCATAGAGAAATGAACTGTTGGCATAAAACTGTTTGATACAATGGTACCAAATTGTCGGCAGAATAACCATCGTATGTTGTTATTGTTAAGGTTTTGTGTATTATCTGTTGGTTTAGGTCGAGCTTAAATTTAGAGCTGTATTTCAGTTTTCGAACAGCTCCTTTGCATTGACACATTATTGACAGGGATTTAGTATTAAGTAGGGAGAGGTAGATGATGTATTAAATAATTTAGTAATTTTATATGGTTTTGCATCTCATCAGTCACTGAACAGTGCCTTTTTTATATTTTTCTTGTACTGAATCTTTTGAGAACTTTCTTAGCTCCAAGTATGGCCCAGATGGTTTATAACTTCAGATCATAAGGAAGTTTGACTCTTAGATAGCTCCATTTTGCCTCTAAAACCCACACACTTCCTTCCTTTTGGAAGCGTGCCTTCCATCTATTGCCCCATTGATCTCACTGTTGCTATCTCCAAAGTCTTTGATGTGCCTTATTTCTTACTTCTCCAGACACTTAGAATAGCTTTCCCTCTTTCACATCGCCATTACTGATTTTGCTGTGCAAGGTTTACTGGTGATCTGAGTGACTCACCTATGGTCCTCTCTCAGAGAATGTAGTGAAACTTTTGATATGGCTCTCAACATCTCTAAAGCATTTGACAGGATTTGGTACAAGTATTTTCTTTCTAAACTTCTTTCTATTGGTTTTTCTGCTTCTCTCGGTTCCCTAATGGATAACATGCTCTCTCCAGCCATTCCATTGCAATAGTCAATGATGGTATGACGTATCCCTTATATCCTATCAACAGTAGTGTCTCACAGGGTTCTTTCTTATTGCCTACTTTCTCAGTCTTTAACTTCCCTTATTAGATATTATGCTGCTGATTCCGCTTTACACATTTCATCTAACTTTCTCTTCCCTCTTCCTCCTTAATACTTATTCTCTTTCTCATACATAACATATTTCTGAGAATGAGGTGATAGTAAATTGGTTAAACTTAGTAGTGCTAAAACTCAATTTGCCCTCATATCTCTTTCTGAGAGTCACTCATTTCCTTCCTATAAGTTTCAAAACCATCATTCAATGCTGCAGTAACATGCGCTTGTTGGGTGTAGTAATATCCTCCTCTCTATCCAAGAATCCCCTCAAAGCTTTAGGTGTTGTATAGGTCCCATAATTATTTTTTCTGAGCAGCTAATTTTTATTTGTCCAAGTATCTGAGGTTGTTCTGCATACACATTTTAGCAAGAATGGAAACTAAAGCTTTCCATCTCATTAATTCTCGTGCCATTACCTTTCTTCAGCGATTCCTCTTAGTATGTCACAGTTTTGCTGCTTTCTCTCTGTTCTGAAGGTGTTAGTTTTGCTATTGCTGTTCACATGTTTCCCCATCACCAAAGCTTAAACCTAAGGTATGTGTTTGGTTGCTGCTTTCCAGAGTTTCTGTGTGGTGACTGGCCATTCATGGTTTGACTGCTGTGATGCCACTTTCTTTCGTCAAACAGCTAAGCATTGGAATTCAATTTCTCCTTTTATCTTTTCCTCTTTCTGTGATCTTTCTACCTTTTAAGTGTCAGGTCTAAAAACACATTTGGAGCCCTGAATTATAATTTAATTCCTTTCTCTCAATACTTTCCAGTCATATGATTTTTGATTGCAGCTTGGTTATTGCCTGGTCTCTATCAGATAAGTGGGCAAGATGTTGAAGCAGAAGGAAATTATGTAGTGAAATAAAGGCAAATTACTGAATTTGGTATGCATTAAAATTAGATTTGGTCATATGAAATTTTTTCCTTGAATGGCAGTGCTTTGAAAATTTATTAAAAGCTGTGATCATGATTGGGAGCATTATATTTAATTTTATGATACTAGATACTGTGGGAGTAGTAAGGGTTGGAGTATCAGGAAAACTGTGAAGTTGATTACACACAGGACTGACATTTGTAAAAATCAACAGAACCCCATGAAAACTTCTAACCTTCCCATAGCAGCTGAAATTTATATAGAAATACTTATACCAACATTAATGTGATCTGCTCGTAGGGATTATGTGGAATCATTGTTTGTGAGAAGGCTGGGAATTAGCACAAACAGCAGCTCAGTCTGTTATCCGTTTTTTACATTTATCAGTATTTGGGGCAGTGCTGTATCATGGGTGTGTTTAGTATATTTTGACAAGAATATTGAAAGTAATCTTTGTTGCTGGAAAGGCTAGTGAGGCATTTATGGGTTCTCTTAATTTCTTTTGCGAGTGTTTCACCAATTTCTTCATTAATCAACCCCACATTGTCCCTGTTATTCATAACTCTTATCGTTAACAGCTTACTTTACTCTTTGACTTTGGCTGCTCTTCATATTAATTGTACCACTTTTCTGTGAGTAAAATGTTACTAATTTATCTGCCTTACTAGTAAACTGTTATTTTTTAAAACAGACTGTATAGCAGTACACACAGAGTAACAAAGTCAAACTTTCCCAACATGTGGTGATTATCCCAGGTGAATTAATGTTTAGACAGCATCTCTCCCAGTTGTAAAATATAATCCTCCTTACACCATAGTATATACACATTTCAATATGCTGTTGTTATAATTTTCCATTTTCTATTGATATACCTTCCATTATTTATGTGTACTT